>APFE031571707.1:317586-356605 GCA_000404065.3 Pinus taeda | reverse complement strand
CAATGGCTCCCAGGGGTTTTCCAGGGCGCTGAATCCAAATATGCAGTTAAAAAACCATTTTAACTGCTAAAAATCAAGATTTAACCTCATTTCTTCCGCCGGATTCCATCACCGGAATCTCCAAAAAGTCGCATTATAGACAACTCCAATGATTAATATTGATTGTTGTGATTGAGAGGGAATGGGGTGTTTTTTGTCAGCAATCAATATTTGTGGAATTATAGTTCCATCAATGTATTGGGTAGTGAATGCACCAGATAGTGTAGGTTAATTATTGGTTTTTGTATTTGGTTAAATTTAATGAGTGACATACATTGTTTAGATACATTAATGGAGCTATAGCTTCACAAATATTGATAGTCATGAATGAATGGGTAAGTTGGAAATTCTTCAATTTGGGTCATGAGGAAATCAAATAAGCTATTGTATTTTCAACTAATGAGGCAATGTGATATGTAGGAGATTGCATACTAATTGTCTTACCTAGTATTCATGTTAGGGAACATGGCAAAAACAACTCTTTATCGAAGTTTATTGTCACCTAGTAGTAATGAGACTTTCAAGAGGTTTGATAATTATAGTGCAATGTCTCTCATCTTAGTTTGCAATATTTAAGCAATGAGGTCAACACCATTGGCATCCCCACTCACCTCCATGATCTCCCTCAGCTTTTTGACTTGTGCTCGCTCTGCGCTGCAATGTTCCCACTATTCGAATGATCTGCCTCAATAGGGAAACCTCTAAGCTCCATTGTTTAGGTTTCCATTTGGCTTGGTTGTTTCCTTCCACTTGTTCCTGGGAATTGGGCTGGTGTTGATAGTAGCCTTAGGGTAGTCCTTCTATCACGAGTGCTCTAGTGATTTTGGTCCTAAGCATAAAGAGTTTCTTTTGTTTAGTCTGCATTCTCTTGTCATATCGTTGTGCTTTTTCTAGCCCGCTCAACGATTTTCCACCCTCAATATTACCCTTCTTTATGAAGATGTCGACGAGTAGAGTCATACTAAATCACACCGAAGCAAAGGAACATATTCTCCCTATGGTTGATGAGCTTCAACTATCCATGAAATCTTTGGACTAACGCATGTAAAGAATAGAAGACCACATCGACCTCCCTGGTCAACAGAGTAACTCTCCTTGTAGAGGCAAAGCACTCATTGAAGTGGTCCCTTCTGACTCGTCTCCATTAGCATGATCTATTGGTACTTCTCTACTTCTACCTCTAGGTTTTTTAATTATATGCATATTTCAGTGGCTATGATAGATAGTGAAGGTCCACACCATACATTTAGCATTTTTTTCTTTACTCTCGAATTATCATGTATGGTCATTAAGAAACTTACAGTTCTACCACCGATCTAGTTTTCCTAGTAGTAGATAAGGGAAAACCAAGACTATATTTTTTGTTCTCTCATGATAAATCAATAGAAACTTTAATTTATATTAAAAGAAAAGGAAAAAACAAATTGTAGATCAATTAGCATGCAATTACAATCATTGATGAGAAAATGAGTGAAGAGATGAGTAAGGTTTAACTTCATCGTCAATATTCAAAAATAACAATAACAAAGAAATTTAAGCAAACCAAATAGTCAAACCACTTAAAGATTCAAGTTCATTGAATAGTCAAATCGCTTGTTTACAAACCCTTCTAAGCGATTTCACCACTAACCATTATAGTAGAAAAACAACAATAAATGACTAAAAATTGCATATAAATGACTAAATGTGGTCACGTGACATTAGTATTTTATTTCCTGGAATTTATAACATGATCAAATTTATGACTAAACCAATTTTAGTAATTTATTGGTTGTTTTGATTTATCAATTTAATAGTATATTTAGTCCTTTATTTAGTCATTGGTTGTTGTTAATTGGTCATTTATTTAGTCATGGTAGTCATTTAGTCATTTATTTAGTCAATTTCCATCAATTGGTATTATATTTAGTCATTTTCATTCATTGATTTTCGTTAATTGGTAGTATATTTAGTCATTTGTTTTCACTGATTTTTGTCCATTGGTAGTATATTTAGTCATTTAAATCATTATTTTTGTTGTCAAATGGTCATATATTTAGTCATATATATTCACCAATTTTTGTCAATTAATAGTATATTTAGTCAATAATTATTAGTTGAAGTCAATTAGTAGTATATTTTTAGTCATTTTTTATTAACTGATTTGTCAATTGATACATTGTTTACTAATTGCATAATCATTATATTTACTACTAGTTTAGTAGTAAATTTTATTTTATATGATATGAATAATTTATTAAATACCATAAATTGTATAATGTAAACTTAAAACATACTATTAAACTTAAATTAAAACATAAAAGCAAATAAAAATAAAAATATTCCATATACGAACAAGCTACAACATGGTAAAAGTTAAAATATTGATTCAACATATGATAAAAAAAGGTAATCGAATAAGTAAAGTCATGAACTCGTAAAATGATCGCTCATAATAGGAGAAAGGAGTGAGGATGGAAACCGTGGCGCGACCAAATCCTAACATGGGGTAGGGTCTTTGCAGTACACCTGGTGCTACCACATCTCCGCTAGGCTAGCCCCATTCCCATCCGGCATTTGGCTACCTCTCTGTTCACTCCGATCACTCCTTCTGTCCGATGAGCGTCTACCAAACTCCCCGTGACCGCAATTAAACCCTATCGTTTATCGTTTGCTTGCAGCTATTGGTCCCTTCCTGTGACAGTTACTCCCAAAAACGGTCGCAACTGGTGTAACCCCTAGAGCAAAAATGGAGACCGAACTTACAAATTATTCAAAGGACCCCCTCGAGGGTACATCCATTTTTGGTAGGGATACAAGCACAAAGGACATCTTCCCTTTCAGCAAAGACTTAATTGAAGCCATTGCTCCACTTTTGTCGCTCACAAGTCCATCCAGTGCAGTCATCGATTTGCCTGAAGCACCGTCCTCCTGGCCACCCTTCTACATTCCTCCACTGTCGCTGATCTCCCTTCAATTTGCAGCCAGATGCATCGATCCTCATCCTGCAGCTAGCTCATCCGAACCCTCATCTCTCTAACCTTCTGCAGCCTCACATTACCCCTCTCAGTCACACCTCGAAGTGCCTTCGCCCCATCCGACTCCTCCATCACGACCATAGCTCCTGTTCCCCCTTCTGGCTGCTTCTTGAATATTCCCCCTCTCCCGGACACTTTCCCATCTAGCCCTAACCTAACTCGTCCAAACCCTAACCCTAATCCTGCTAACCCTACCTTCGACGGAGCTCGAGGGAGCATTGAGGATGCGAAGCCGAGACCTGGAAAGAAGTTAAGGTGTGTTAAACCAAAGGTGCAAGAAGTAATCATCGACTGGGAAGAGGACTTCTAGTGGGAAGCAACCATGGACATGGCTACGATAGTCCTAGTGGGAAGAGTAAGGGGACGAAACTACTCTGCGGCAAGATTAAAAAAATGGGTTGTGGAAATATGGGGCCAACATCTGGGAGATTTTCCCTTCGTTCAGACCTTTGTACGAGGTTGGTTTTCTTTGCGATTTGCGTAAGCAAAACATACAAACTGGGTATTATCCTCCTTCTGGCATATTGAGCAGGCCCCTGTAATGCTAAGGAGGTGGATTTTGCTATTTGAACCAGATAGAGAATAGCTAGGTGCTGGGCCATTATGGGTACGCCTCCCCGGTTTGCCACTTCAATTCTGGACCGAGGACATCTTCAGGCGAATTGGAAACACCCTCAGCACCTTTTTAGATTATGATAGATCATACCTCAACACTGGGGTTATGGCCTATGCTCGGATCCTAGTACATTTAGACATAAGAGGAGGGTTGTAGGAGCAAGTCACCCTACGCTGGAGGAACTACACTCGAACCCAGATCCTCGATTATGAGGGGGTCCCTTTTCGATGCAAACAATACCATAGAGTCGGCCACCTCTTCAAAGACTGTCCTCTTTTGAGGAAATCAAGAACTAGGAATAAAGGGAAGAAAATTCCCTCAAAGGACAATTGGACACAGGCAGATCACTTGGAGGATGCAGAGCATACAGCCACTGAAGCATCTGGATCCAGGCCAGCCTCAACAACACCGAAGAAGTGCAGGAAAACACCTCTTCGACCTCCTTCACCATCACTGACTAGGTCAAGGGTGGTCATTGGAGTCGCGTTATCTTCGGGTATGTCAAATTTTGAACCTTGCTCTGCTACATTTACAATTTCTTCTGATTATATTGATATATCTAAGGGAATTGATCAGAGCTCTCTCACCTTGCCACCTCCCCCCAACCACCTTGATTGTCCCCTGATTCCCCCTCCTCCCACAATCTCATGTACCCCCCTTCCTTTCTGGAGGAGGTGCCACCTGATACGACTCCTAGAATTGATCCCCTTCCCCATCGTTACCACCTCCGCTCACACTCTCGGTCCAGGGCCCCTGATTTTATCGGCATTGGGTTGGTACCTTCCCCCACTCCTTCAAAGCTCCCTCGAGGTCAACCATCCTCCCTGTCAATAACTAAACAACACGTAGGGATGGAGATCGCCACGGGACGAAAACTTACTCTTGATAGGGTCCTTAGATTACAGAATTCCCTGGATTTGTCTCCCCCATGAAAGGTATTTCTTTCAACTATAGAGGGATTGCTAGTCCCTAGAAAAAACTAGCTCTGAGAAGACTCCTCAAGACTGAATCGATTGATGTGGTCTTCCTACAAGAAACTCTGGGGCCTGTCGATGCCATATCCCACCTCCTGGAATCCATGCTTCCTGGATAGCATTTCCAAGTCATAGATGTAAATGGCTGCTTTGGAGGCATCACCCTAGGATATAATCCTCACATGATAAATCTGATCAGTACCTAGGGTGGCATTGGATTCATAGGGGCTGACACCTTCTCTACATAACTAGGTACTAATATTAGACTAATAAATGTTTATGGGCCTTGCCACCATCAGGAGGACTTCTGGGAGCATCTTTTGGCATCTGATATCATGCATCCTGACAACATCATTCTAGGTGGGGACCTAAACGTTTCTCTGGGATATTCAAAGTCATGGGGGCACCATGCCTAGGTTGACCCTCTAAGAGCCTTCTTTGAACACCTCCTAGAAACCCACAGTTATATTAACAACCCCTCTACTAAGTTTGTCCTAACTTGGAGGAACAGAATATGTGGGGAGAATAGTCTTTCCAGAAGGCTCGATCGCTTCCTCATCAAGGAACGATTCCTAGAGAGAGGCTTTACATACTGTCAGTGGGTTGGCTCGAGAGGATTATCTAACCATTTTCCGATATACCTTGATATTTGAGGAGTAATAAGCAAACCCCGAGCCCCCTTCAAATTCAACTCCACTTGGTTGAAGGATATCACCTATACTCATTTAGTTACTGATTATTGGAAAGCCCACCCACATGCTGATGGAAGGAAATTTACTGATGGCTTCGTCAACAACCTAAAAGAACTGAAGAAGTTATCAAAGATATGGGCACATAACAAGAGGGTACAGGAAGAACAAAACCTACGAGATATTGAGTCAGAGATTTCTGATATGGAGGATGAATACGGGGGACTTTTCATAACAAATGAACATAGGGACAAGCTCACTGCATTAATATCTAAGAGGGGGAACATTCTTAAAGAAAGGGAGGAATCATGGAGACTGAGAAGCAGAGAAATATGGCTGAAGGAGGGAGATGCTAGCACAAAATTCTTCCACAAATTTTCAAATGGAAGAAAGGCAAGCAACACTATCTGGAAATTGACTAATGAGTAAGGTATTGAGGTGGATACCTTCCCTCATCTGGCCTCTCTCGCCACCTCTCATTTTAAACAGGTCTATCAGGCTCCTCCCAATGCCACCCTTACATAGGTCATAAGAGTAGCACAACTCTTTCCTCGGTTCTTTTATCAGGATAATGCTATTGACCTGAATAGAAAAGTCACTCTTGGGGAACTGGAAGCTACCTTGAAATGGTTTAAGAAGGTTAAGAGTCCCAGCCCAGATGGATGGACGGTGGAGTTTTACTTGGCCTTTTTTGAAATTATTGGAGAAAATTTACTCAAGGTCATCGAGGATTGCAAGATATCTGGGCAAATGCATGGGGCCATCAATTCCACCTTCATAGCCCTCATCCCCAAGTCAAACAACCCATCAACCTTCAATGACTTTTGGCCCATATCCCTGTGCAACTGCATATACAAAATCATCTCAACAATCATTGCAAATCGCCTCTGTCCCATTCTCTCCACACACATCTCAAAACAATTTGCCTTCCTGTAAGATCGATAGATACATGAAGTGATAGGAATGGCCCAAGGATTATTGCACTCAATACAGACAAAGAAGATCAAAGGTATGATTATAAAAGTTGATCTATCTAAGGCTTTTGATCGGGTAAGTTGGTTATATATTAGAATGCTCCTAACACATGTAGGATTTCCCATGGGAGTCATAACATGGATTATGTGTTGTATCACAAATATATCATTTAGTGTCCTAATAAATGGAGTTGCTTCTCCCTTCTTTCACTGTGAAAGAGGTCTCAGGCAAGGATGTCCCTTATGTCCCCTACTCTTTTTACTCGTAATGGAAGGGCTCAATAGACTTATCAAGGATATGCATCTCAGAGGCAAGCTTATGGGAATAAGGATCATGGACAGATGCATGATAACATACCTCCTCTTTGTGGACGATGTGTTGATCTTCCTCAATGGGGGAATAGGAGATCTGAATACTATACAACACTCTATCAACCTATTCCAAACTGCAACTGGCATGGCTATAAATAACTCGAAATCCACTCTCACTGTATCTAACTTTTCGCCTCATGAGATTTAGTTTGCTTTACAAAGGTTTCCTTTCACCCTGTTATGGCTGGAAGAAGGTCTCAGGTACCTGGGCTATAGGTTGAAGTCACTCGACTATAAAATAGCTGATTGGACATGGTTGATATCAAAACTAGAAAGGAGACTTAATATTTTGTATCATATGTATCTTTCCAGGGCTGGAAGACTAGTGCTCATCAAAGTTGTTCTTGAGGCCACTCCCGTGTACTGGATGTCTCTAGCTTGGATACCAAGAGGAATCCTAACAAGATTACAAAATCTCTACTGCAGATTCCTTTGGAAAGGAAAACAAACGGGCAGGATATTTGCATGGGAAAAATGGGATCTGCTATCCATCCCAAAAAAATGGGGAGGTTGGGGTATTAAAAAATTGGAAGATTTCTCCTCAACATTGGTGGCCAAGCTAGGATGGCATTTAATCACAACTAATAGTCTCTGGACTAAAGTAGCCTCCTCTAAATACATAGATCCACTAAGACCGATGGACTGGTTGAGACAGACAAGATAGAACAAAACAGGAATCTCGAATATTTTGAAAGCGGTACTAAATTCATTGTCACTGATCCGTGATGGGCTCACCTAGACAATTCATGCTGGCACATCTATTTGCATTGGCCTTGACCCTTGGATTGGATGTGGGAGTGCACATTTATTACCAGAAGGACTAAACCACCATGTCATTGAGTCTGGCATCACCCACATCAGCCACATTGAGGACATGGAGAGATCTACCTTCCTACATCAAGCTTGGAAATCTACCCACAGTCTACACATACCTCATCAATGGCATCAACAATGGACAGATTACACAACAGCTTTAATTGAATCTCATATCAGAATCTTGGAAGGGGAGGATGAACCATGTTGCACAGGCTCAACAGGAGCCTGATACTACATGATATGAGACTTTATTTACTATTAATATTTATTTTTTGCTTATATATTTACAACTACATGTTTAAAAATTACTCATTCCATAAAGTAATCTAAATTTTGAGTACAAAACATAACATATTTGAGGAAAAAGTCTGCCTGCGCGAAGTACTTATACATATCTGCTTGTTCCTTTCAATTTGAATCCATGTATAATAGATAATTAGCGAATTTGTCTAATTCCCACAGCAACACTGTCAAATGGATCCAACACCCTAATTTTATCCACTTCTTGGAATTTATCAATGCATTTTTGCTAAAGAAAAAAAATACACATTATATTGAGATATGAAAAATGTTTCAACAGCAATTATATTCTAAATATATTTTATAGCATATTCCCCGACACACAAATACACTACTACACATTCACTTAATTTTTTATGGCCTCTGGTCGTTCTTTTGAATCCGTGTCATCGCTCTCACAACAAATCTGGGTTCTAGAAAATGTTGCATGGCCTGTAGTTGGGATTTTTGACGTGCTAAGTTTTCGTTAGAATTTCGTCGCATAACGTTTTTTCATTATTTTAACCTACGCTAAGTCGAAACCATTATTTTTCATTGTAAGCATCGTCAGAAACTATGTCGCGAGACCGATGCCTATTCCGAGAGTTTTCCGACAAATTTTCTACAGTGGCGACGTTTTGTGCCATCGGAACCGTTGTTGCAAGACTGATGCCTATGCTGAGTTTTTTTCGACAAAGTTTCCATAATGGTGATGCCCTGTGTCATCAGAACCGTTGTTGCAAGACCAATGCCTACACCGAGTTTTTTCAATGGTGGCGATGCTCTATGCTGTTGGAACTGCCATCGCAAGACCGATGCCAATGACGACTTTTTTGTGACAATTTTTCCATAGTGGTGACGTCCTGTGCCATTGGAACTTTCGTTAGAATACCAACACTGATGCCAATTTAAAAATAAAAAAATTGAATCCCAAAATTTGTTATTGTATTAAGGGATAGCATGTTTAGGTATACCCTGCGCACACAAACTTTATGGAGGTGGGTTTATTTTGTCGAATATTAATGTTAAACTACATATATGTTCACGCATGGTTCCTATCATCAGACGATCGGCAGGGGTCAATGGCAAGGGCTAACTAGCTTGTCATAGGGCATTAAATGCCCTGGTACATGCATGCTGTATAATAATATAACACATTGCCTTTATTTTCAATTTATGTAGCCACCAAGGCAGTGTGTTATATTGTTATACAACATGCATGTACCAGGGCATTTAATGCCCTATGGCAGGCTGGTTAGCCCTTGCCGGGGTCAATGCCTTTTCAGAAGTTAATGTGAAGTGAGGTCTCGCACAACGGTTTTTTGAGATGCTAATAATATTTGGATCTATGGTTGAGATTACAACTGGATCCTCCCTACATTTATGAAAAACAACTAAGGGGATCCTCACGCGACGATTTGTGGTTTCCATAAAACCGTCCTTTGGTACAACATGCGCTAATACAATGCGTGCCATGTCAACTGATTCGACAATTTGGTATACAAGTTATGATGGTGAGATATAACCTTCATAGACCTGCCTAAGATGCCTGATAACTATATCAATAAATGCAATTACAAGCTATCCATGTCAACCCTAAGTCTGGTTGAGCCTCATGATTTCTTCATTTTGACACTCTCCCTTACCTATTTTTCCTTTCCTTGACCATCACATTAACTCAATACGCATCAAACTACAAGGTTTTGACATGGTAAGGTATTTAATTGTATTATCTTTCATATTTTATAATGTTCCTTATTATTGAATTGATATTTGTATTGGCTACCAAATTCACACAATTATGCAGCTAATATCTGTTTATGTAGCTAATTCCATGGTTTACCAGGATCAAAGGTGCCAGCTAAGAGGATAAAGATATGGATAGGTGGAGATTGATCAATTTAACGATTTCCTCCTATTCACCCGAACCAGATCATCAAGAGGATCATTTGATTGTGTGGTCAAAGGATAAAGTCAATTTGGTTGCTGAATAGGTGAGCGACAGTCCGAAATTCCTACACTTCACGATTTGCTTTGCCAAATATAAAATTGTGAGCAATGATATCTCGATAGTTGTCCTTGACCATCATCATCAACTCAATAGGCATCAAACTACAAGGTTTTGAGATGGTAAGGTATTTAATTGTCTTATCTTTCATATTTTTTAATGTTCCTTATTATTGAATTAATATTTGTATTGGCTACCAAATTCACACAATTCTACAGCTAATCTCTATTTTTGTAGCCAATTCCATGGTTTACCAGGATCGGAGGTGCCAACTAAGAGGATAAAGATGTGGATAGGTGGAGATTGATCAATTTAACGATTTCCTCCTATTCATTCGAACAAGATCATCAAGAGGATCATTTGATTGCATGGTCAAAGGATAAAGTCAATGTGGTTGCTGAACAGGCAAGTGAGAGCCGGAAATTCCTACACTTCACAATTTACTTCCCCAAATAGACAATTGTGAGAAGTGATATCTCGATAGTTTTCCTTAACCACCATCATCAACTCAACATGCATAAAACTACAAGGTTTTGAAATGGTAAGCTATTTAATTGTCTTATCTTTCATATTTTATAATGTTCCTTATTATTTAATTAATATTTTTATTGGCTACCGAATTCACACAATTCTGCAACTAATCTCTGTTTCTGTAGCCAATTCCATGGTTTACCAGGATCGGAGGTGTCAGCTAAGAGGATAAAGATATGGGTAGGTGGAGATTGATCAAAATAACAATTTCATCCTATTCATTTGAACTAGATCATGAAGAGGATCATTCGATTGTGTGGTCAAAGGATAAAGTCAATGTGGTCGCTGAACAGGAGAGCGAGAGTTCGAAATTCCTTCGCTTCATGATTTGCTTTGCTAAATAGCAAATTGTGAGCAATGATATCTTGATAGTTGTTAGAAGCTTAATTTAGAATTTTGTTAGCTAAGGTAGGCGTAAAAGCCTGGAACAATTATTGACACGGGATTTTATAAATATCATGTAGCAAACATGAACGTAAGGTTGATTTTTATGTATGCGACAGTGATATTTTGAAACTCTGTTTTTACTTTGCTAAATGAAGAAAATCCTTTGACGTCCCAATGCGTAGCTGAATGTTCGATTAAAGCTATATAACTACATGTTTGTGGAGGGCCCCTGCAAACAGTGAAGGTTCTACGTTCACATATGTTTCCTTTATCGTTTGTTACAATTATTCATATGTTTGAGAATTGGTTTGCAGACTTGATTTCATTCAGATAGCAATAACAATATTTCATTAATCGTTCCTTTTCAAGTTAATGTATAATGATGTTAATGGTAATGTAATTTCTTTTCATAGATTTCCTTATGATTGCAGAGTGTTTCATTTAAGAGTCAATAGATTTCTTTAGAGTTTCATCAGTATTCCATTTCAATATATGTCTGATTTCTTCATGGTTTTCATTTCAAAGCATTCAATTTCAGAGTATGAGCAGTTTTGTTGTAGTTTCATTTTGGAACCTTTAATTTCAAATATGAGTGATTGATAATGATAGACGTGTGGTTTTTCATTTTGAATACAAGTTAATTTCATTTTGGTCTTTATGCAAAGGATTGCTAGAATGTTAAATGATTAATTCTACTTTTTGAGATTAGATTTGTGTTGCAATAGATCAATTAAGTTTTCTTAATACTATAGTGTGAGTTTGCTTCAAGTTTCATTTAGCAAGTGTGAAGAGCTTTTTTTATTTCATTAGAAAAGAGCAGGAATATTTAGTGTATTATATCTGTTTTCTTTAAAGTGTAAGATGGGAATAAATTGCATCCTTAGAGATAAATCTCAATAAATCAATCATGAACATTAACAATCTGATTTAATAAAAGGACTTCTAGCATATATGGTGCATGTTCACTTCACAATCTTACCAACTCTAGTTGATAATTTATATAACAATTTAAGCAAATAAAGTTGACAAACAATTGATTCGCTATTATTCTCAATTCTTGTGCTTGTCCTTTTTCTTGCATCCCGGTAGAGATTATGAGGATGGGGCTAGGTAGGTGTATTGTAATTTATAACTCAAAATGTTTGCAAATATGTGAGTAACAACTAACTCACCTCTGAAAAAAACTATTCTTGAGGCTTCATTGCAAGGAAAAGTAAAACCTACTGCGAAATGAATTAAAAAATCAATCTCTGTATTGAAAAACCATCTCCTAGACAAAACATTCAAATAAACAATTATGACCTTTATATTATGAGATTTTGTTAACATCATGGCAAACCAATATATGCCCATTCCCCAACCACTAGTTGGTGGTAAGCCATACTCTAATGTAGTGCGAAATGTCTCATCAAAAGCCATTGCTTCATCATCACCCGATTGTCTGTCTTGAAATATTGAAAGCCAAAAAATAAAGAAAAACTATAACAAAATATTTAAATTGAATATCCATTTATGATCTAAAATGATTATTTAACTCTGTAAACATCTATGAACACTCAACTTTTGTATCTACCCAACTTGCAAATGAAAATTTCATTGCCAAAATTGAAATTTAATAATGTCATCAAATGACGAAAAGTGGTTAAACTGAAAAAGATGAAGCATGTAAGACATAAAAAAAAGGGAGGGCCTAGATGAATCTCTCAATGAATACTATTTGATTTTGAGGCATATTCCAAGAAGCTCGGCTACATGGGACCTAATACTCATCATGTTCTTTCTCAAGAAAAGATCCAATGAAAGACCTAATCACTCTATAACAACAAACACTTAATTGTAATATATCGACATATTGGTACAAATATTTGGTCTCTTTTTTGGAACAATTGAGCATACAACCTTTATCAAGTGGGGATAATGCGTAGTAACTCACCCACATATATTTCTACCAAACATATGAAGTGAACCTGCCAAGCTACATTCCAAGGCCACAGTGCATGATTTTTTGGAAACAAGGAACATTGTGAATAAGGCTTTTAGATAAACTAGTGACATTTGGTAGAATTCCACATGTTCATTAGGAAGTATTAAAGAATAAACTATCTCCCTAAGAGAAGCCTATCATTGTAGCGGTTAAGGTTTTCCATCCTCATGTAAGAAAACTTTGGTAGAATTCCACATGTTCATTAGGAAGTATTAAAGAATAAACTATCTCCCTAAGAGAAGCCTATCATTGTAGCGATTAAGGTTTTCCATCCTCATGTAAGAAAAATAATCCAAAGGGATTTCACAATAATCAAATATTTTGCAAAGGATTCAACATTGATGCCTGGTATGAAGCATTTGCAACTTCATAAGAGTGTGAACCACTTTGCAAGTTTCATAACTAAGCATGGTAATTTTGTTTTATTATGAAAACATGATAGGATACATGAGTATGCTAAGGCATTGTGGAGCAACTTAGATGGGATACTGGAAGCCAAATTAGACCTATTTATTTTTTTGGTAGAAATATTATATAGCCAGTCCTACAATTGATTTAAATCCTCTTAGGATGGCAACTAGGGCACAACGTATCATAATTAACATCAAATAAAATGTGTAGTCCATCCTCATGGGGGATATTTTCAATTCTTGTCAAAATGTGGTCTTGGAAAGTGAAAAATTATTTCTATTTGAAGGAATTATTTCATTTCTTATCATTTACAAGGCAAGATAAATATGTTAAGTTTTTCAAGAAATCCCACCAAAGGGGTAAATACAATGCACTTGTAAATGTAGTTCATCATAGTAATATGGGTAAATAAACTACAAAATTACATGGGCACTAATGACCTAGTTGGAAAGGATGTTTGGGAAGGATTTTGAGCATACCTAGAACTACATGGAATGCGGTGGCATATGATAGGAGACAAGAAGACAAGAGTTGAGTCATATAATACTTACTTGATATTTTTCCAAGCTAAGGGATTAGGTAAAGCAACAGAATTATGTCAACTAACTAAAAATAAGATGGAAGTAAGCCCTATTGGAGGAAGGCCTACTGATGCTTCATGGCTTGACTTGTACAAAGTTGTTGGATAGTCTTAGGAGGCTCATAGGTGCATCCCATTTACATGTGTTGTTCTTTGCAAATGTTTCATGTGTTTTGAATGTTATTGTTCCTTGAATCTATATTACTTAAGTTGTGAAATTGGTCAAGTATTGTATTACAAAAAGTTTTAAGGCCAACTGGATGTATGTATGATATTTTTTATTGGATGAACTAAGTATTATTGTAGCACTTATATTTTTCTTTTAGTCTTTATTTGTAAAAATAAAAAAATGCAAACATAAAAAAATATGTAAAAGAAAAGAAAATAGGCCTTTACATTTCATGCTCAGAAAGAAAATAAAATGTTTTCTTTTCAAATCAAAGGGAAATGAGCTTATTCAAAGTTTTATGTTATTATATTAAGGGCTAACATGTTCATGCATCGCTCATGCACAAAATTTATGAAGGTGGGTTTATTCCACTTAATATTAATGTTAAAATATGCACATGTTCACAATGCCATTGTTGGACATGTGCATGGTCCCTACCATTGGACTAAAGGCAAGGGTCAGTGCCTTGACAAGAGTTAACGTAAGTGAGGTTGCACATAGTTTTGTTTTGGGATACCACCAAGATTTGGATCTATAATTGAGATTGTAGTGGGACACTCCCTCCATTTATTGAAAAAAAATAAGGGGGACACCCATGCGACGGTTTGTGGTTTTTGCGAAATCACTTATTGGAACAACCGCTGCTAAGACAACATGTACCATATCAACTAGAATGACAACCTGGTATACACATTAAGCGAGCCAGACATGAAGCAGTACAACTAGGCGCTTAGGTGGCATCCTATGTCATCTTGCTCCAAAACGATGACGTTTATGGACTTTTGTATTTCTCTATCCCACTAAAGTTTTTCCATCCATTTATCGGTTGCATGCCTCTCTGTTGTCAAAAAACTGAACCAGTCAACCATTTGACTTGATTTGTCATTGCTCCAACTTTCAAATCTTAGTCATGGTCTTCGATCCCACCACATAATCCTAAATCTCCTTCATACAATTGCAAGTCTTTTGTTCCCTTTCTAAAATGAAAAAAATGAAAAAAATGGAATTTGTTAAGCCAAAACCTAGTATGTCCCATTTAATCAACCCTGAAACAGACATACATGATCCCCAATGTCCTTTTAACCTTTAAAATTTTCACTAAAAATATTTTAACTGCCACAAGGAGTCAAATTACCTTCTTTGTTTTATTGAGTCAGGGTTGGGTCATGCAATTGTTCATCCTATCTATGATTTTCCAAAATTGATCTCTTGGTTAGGAGATTATTTCATTCCTTAGAGGAGTTGTATAATCTCTGCAAAGGGTGAATTTTTTTTTAATGTAATCTTGAATTAACTCAAAACGCCCTCCAATTTCTTGGTGCTAAGAAGTTGCAACAATTTACTAATGAAACCCTAGTCTAGAATTCTAAAGCCTTGTCCCAAGATGATAGAGAAAAATTGTTCAGACTGATATTGCCTTCAGGGTCTCCAAGTCCCCAACTTTCAGTTCAATATCCTTTAACATTATTCTTCAAAATTTCTCAACAAACCTTAATTATTATTCTATTCATACTTAGAGAGGACAAAATTGAGGTAGATTATGAAAAAAAAATAGGTTTTCTCAGTTTAATGCTACAATCTGGAATTATCCTTAATATTCGAAATTACTTGGCTCAATCCATTAACTTCAAATTGCAACATTTCCAAAATACAAAGAGCTTTAGATACCCCTCATACTTGGTTCGTCTGTTTTTGTACTTGCATGTAGATAAGTTAAGTTGCCTGAAGAAAATGAACATATATAGCTTAGTATGGACACAAAGGTTTGGGATTAGTTTTTATTTCAGGATTACATAGATATCTAGTTGTATGGGCTGAAGTAAAACCTTATCGCATCCCAGTGTTCATACCAATAAGGAATTTCTCTTTGGAATTCATAAAACAAAGTCTACATGTTGACCAAATACATTTTGTTCCTAGACATAAAGAATACATTTTTAAACTTGAAAATGCAATGGGACCTTTTATTGTTAATTCTAGGTAGGCCTCAAAACAAATAGAAGATATGATGAAGGAACTCAATTTTGAAAAAGGTCAGGCTTGAAATTATGATCATCATCATATTATTTCAGATAGAAGATTAAGTGTTGGTTCAGGGCCTTATATTCATGACAACAAGACAAAATTAGATAAATTGGTCAATCAAGAGGTTTGGATCAATAACTCAATAGGTCAACATTCAAGTGAAGTTTTAGGACAACAAGACATTTCCATTGAACCCCTGCCATGAAGGAGAAAATTTTGAAAATACCTATCACAAAGCAATTAGAAATTGAAATGGGAGACCAACATGTAGAAAAAAAACTAAAATTCAAGAGGAAGAAAATGAAATGGAGAAATTGAAGGAGAAACCATCACAATAGTCCATTTTTGAGATGCAATTAGAAAAACATGAATGGGTAATTCCCTCTTCAACTTCTACATAAGTGATATAACCTCTTTAGGAGGATTCCATCTAAAATGGAAACTTTACAAGAAGAGTATCAACATATTCCAGAAAAGTGTGGAAAAATAGCAGAGGATATGACTACCCAATTGTCAACTTAGGATTATTAGACAAGGCTACTGTCAGCATTAGATTTGGAGAGAAATAGACTCAAATTATCCTTGGTTCATATTATAGCTTAATCAATCCTATCAGGGCTACATTTCAAGACTGTTAATTTTTCTATTGGTATAAGCGAATTTCCTCTACTAGACAAACTTAATTTTCACAAACAAACTAGAGAGATGATTTACAATGACCCTAGTAAAAGTGCCCTAATAGTAACAAAGGCGGAAAAAATACTTGAGAAAGTTATTGAGCAATTGAAACAAGAAAGGAAAAATTCCATAGCTAAACAAAAACAACTATATGAGTACAAGAAGTTGATAGTTAAATTGAGGGTAGATCTAGAAGATGGAGAATCCATTAAAATTTTATTACAAAAAATAGAAATTGAATGTAATCCTTGAGGAAAAGGTTACAAATTCCAATTACAAAACATGTTCAAACATCAGAGCTTTTTCAAGTTGAAAAGGAAAAAGAGCAATTAGTGAAACAACTAATACACAAGAAAAATGAAGTCACTAAGCTACATAAGAAAATTCAAAAAATTAGAGCAATCTATCCAAAGTCATATGTTCACAACTCTTGTTCTAGTTGAATCATATTCACAAGATCCTGCATAACAAATTTCTAAAGTATTAACAGATTTGAAGCTTTCAGAAGTTGAATTGAGGAAAAAGCAAAGCTCTTTTGCGGAAACAAAAGAACAACTAAATATTAAAGAGATGCATCTTAATCTAGCAAATGAGAGGAACAACCAACTGTGTGAAAAACAAATTTCTCAAGAAGAAATTAATAACTTGAAAGGAAAATGGAGGGGAAATGCCTCCTTAATAGAAGAAAAACAAGAATTTTGGGATGAAATTAAGCAGGTAATGCGCTCAATTTGGGACTATATTGGTGTTGTTGCAGAGAAAAAATCCCTATTGAAATAATCACAGCTAATCATAAAAAGAGTTGAAAATGAAATAGGAGACAGAGTCCCAAAAAAAACAGATAATAAAATTTTTGAATGAGAAAAATCCAAATGAACTCATGGCCTTAAATGTGGTAGACAAAGTATATTTTATTGTAGAGATAAGAAATTTCATCAAGAGAAACCTTCCTCACATCCAAGCTTCTAATCAACAGAAAGAAGTTCAGAGAGTAGTTTCAATATTTAATAACAAGTTTGATCAAAGAACAAGAACTAGATTGCCCGGTTGTTCATCTAGAGCCCCTCAGGCCACAGGCGCACCGAAGGGCCCTATATTATTTAGGGGCGGAGCCACTCACTATTCCCGATGGTGTGAGGGGTCACTCACTATTAATTGCTTTCTTGGGAAGAATATGAAAAAACGTTGTCAAATATGAAAAGTCAAACTAATATAATTCCTAAATCATCAAAAAATTTAAAAGGTCGAACTATTGTTAATTATCTATAGTGTGATTTCCAGCTTTTGTGGTTGGTGAATACCTTGTTCGTGGAAAAACAAAATTATTCTAAACACTTAAGCTTGCAGATGACCTACCAAGAAATTCTCACGTATCATCTTCCAGATGAAAAAATCTGGCAGAGACATGAAGCGATGATCTCACCTCCAGTTGTGGAAGTCGTGGAACCAATAGCTAGTCAACCTAGTAAATAAAATATTGTATTTTTAGTTTTGTTAATTTTGAGAGTTATCAAATTTCTATTTTATAACAATATTTTGTATAAAATGTTTAAAATAATCATTAGACAAAGTTAGTTATAAGTAGTTATAAATTTGAAAATTACTTGGTAACCGAGAACTGCATTTTGATATGTTATTTAAGGAGAAGAGAACCTCATGAATGAGGTTCTAAGATTTTGCAATTTTGGTCTATGATTGTAATGCTTTATATTCCTTGGAGAATAATAAATGAAAAGACAAATGGATTCTATATTTTGATATGTTACATTATGTTATGTTCCTTTTTTACCATACTTTTTTCATAATTTGTTCTTCTTCATTTGAAGTTAATGTATGATGCAACAAGGTCCTCTTCAAATAAACTCAGATTTATTGGTGTTCCATTATCTTCAGAATAAACATTATCCTTTGTTTTCTTTGTTACATGCATTATTTCTCACTCAAGGTTCTAGCATTAGATTCCACTTAGGCCCAAGTGAAAACCTAACCAAACTTATTATTTATTCATACCATCTTGGAACTCTCAAAGGTCTGTAACAATCAATAAAATGCCAGTTTGTTGGGTCTTAGTTACTTTATCAGATTAAGTCTACATTACATTCTAGTGTGTTTTTTCTCCATACAAACGTTTCTTAAAATATTTATTTGCTTTATGAATGTCCTCGGAACTAGTTATTTTCAACTAAGAACTATCTCCACCGTACAACAAGTTGGTTAAACATGGCAAGGAATCTAACTTCTTCTAGTCTAAGTGATATAACCCTTAGTTGAAGGTGGATAGTCTAATTAATCTACCATTCAATCTCAATACCACCCATTTAATCACATATCTTTTTATTCAAAGATGATAACAAATAACTAGTAATTCATCCACTTACTTTCCAAGCATGTTACATTTTTGGACGCCAACTTTCTGGAATAAGAATACCTATAATGCACATAAATTGTGCTAAAGGTAGGTAAAGAATAAACAAAATAATAAAATAAATTAAGAAACAATTATATGACTAAATAAAAATTAGAAAGACTCAATTTCATGAATACCTGAATGAGCTACTCTTGGTTTCAAGAATAATTTATTGGATTAGTATAATCTTGGAGCAAATGTTCTTCGATTTGACAAAGCAACATTGACATTGTTATTTGTTTGTTGGAATGGGGGAGGTTTGCTCCAAGACTATCCAAATCCTAAATTATTCTTTATTGAATAAGACCAACCACATGAAAGTGGAAGGTCTTATGGCCTTCGTTCTCCTCCTCACATCACTCTCAATTCCCTATTACCCAATCTATATACTAGAAAATAGTTGAAATCAACACATTAAATTAAACAACCCTAAATATTTTATACAAACAGCTCTTATCTATTCCCCTAAAATCTGTACCTTCGAAATGGTAGAACATGCATAGGGAATATGCATATTTCCTTTGTTGTCCTCTTCCTGACAAAAACAACATTTAGCCATTATAAGGTCTCCACGATGCATTGGTGATTCCTATTTCAAAAAAATGATAGACGTTAATGAAACCTAGAACTTACCTTCAAAACTTTAAAAATGAAACAATTACCACAATATGAAAATAGAAAAGTACAATACTACAAATACTTCTCAAATAGAGAATTGGTATTGGTCAAGACAACCAATATTTCCTCCCGTCTTCACTAGTAGTGTTTGGGGCATCTATGATGGATGAATGTCATATTTTTCAAGAAGAGGACAATAGGGAAATTGAGATTAAAAATACCCACAATTCACATAAATTGAACTAAATGTAGACATTAGTTTTAGAGCAAAACAAGTTATCATAAGATAGTTAACTAGTTCTAAGAGTACCCCAATTGCACCGAAAACTATAAAATTGTAATTTTAATCACATATCTACCATTTACTCTCAATACCACCCATTTAATTGCATATCTTGTTATTCAAATATGATAACAAATACCTAGAAATTCATCCACTTTCTTTCTGACCATATTACATTTGTGGACAACAATTTTTTGGAATAAGAATACCTGCAATGCACATAAATTGCGTTAAAGGTAGATAATGAATCAACAAAATAATAAAAAAAATTAAGAAACTTTTTTGTGACAAAATAAAAATTAGAAAGACTAAAGCACATGAATACCTAAATGAGCTCCTCTTGGTTTCAATAATAATTTATTGGAGTAGTCTACTCTTGGAGCAAACATTCCCAATTTGATGGAGCATTAGCGAAGTCAACATTAACTTTTTTGTTTGTTTGTTGGAATGAGGGAGGTTTGATCCAAGGCTACCCAAATCCTAAATTATTCTCTACTAAATAGGTCCAACCACATGAAGGTGGAATGTCTTGTACCCTCTGCCCTCCCCCTCACATCATTGTTCATTCCTCAGTAACCAATCTATCTACCATAAAAAATATGATAGCAACACATTAAGATTCATGCATACACACTAGAAAAACAAAAAAAATCATAAATAAACATATTTGTTCACATTCATCCTCTAGCAACTCCTAAGCAAGTATACTTCATATTTTTTCGAACATAAGTACAAAAAAGTATGCAATATCTCATTCAAATTCATATGTCCAAAAAAGGTATGCAAGAACTCATTCAAGTATTATATTAATACATCAATATGTATTTTTATGCATCAAAAATGTTATACAACAATCTTCCTTATACAATACATTATAACATTGTACATCATCATTTTTTTTTTGCCTCTTTTTATTACAACCTAAAATATTCTTAAATTTTTCATCCATTTTTTCATTTTCATCTTTTGGTCAAGGTTGTTCTGATGATGATTGTAATTGGCAACTCTGACACATTGCACCCCTAGTCATGATGTTCTCACGGAGTCAAGGATGATGTGGGGAGCATCATCTACAAAAAATATTAAATTTATATGGCTAGTAATTGAATATCATTGAAGTAGTTTTTTAATAATAAAAATAACCTTTGCAATGTAATTATTTACCTGGTGCACTGGTAGATACCGTTGCAATGATTGCCTCGTTGTCCACTTTTGATTGAGGATCCTCCTATATGACATGCTATTCCATTGAAACCACAAAATTTATACGCAGACAATCGTAAAATAATAAGTAAAAAAAATTAGAAGTACATACTTTATAAGTACAAAATTATTAAGTATATGATTGATATACAACCCTATTATTGCCATGGGCCTCATTTGTTGATGCAAAATCTTGGGGTTGCTCCCCACTTTCATGAGCTTCCTTGGGAGCACCAAATTGTTTTGGCTGGTGCACATTATCATAAGACGATTACTTAGTAGTCATGGGATCATTTATTTTTGTACTAATCCCCGACTAATTAAAGCAAAGAAACACATTAGATTTACAGACAATATCAAACATGATAGTATTTTATAAGTAATTAAAGGTTAATGTGGATTGATTTTTATTTACCCTGTCCTTTAAAATATATCTTAGGGTTTACCCCATACTTTTTCAATGATTGACTACGACTGTAAATCAGAACGTAGAACCAATCCAAAGGTCTTCCTCTATGGCTTCAATTATGGGTTCATCACCCTGCATTGCATAAGAGTATTGATTTTTGTTATTGGCTAGTGCAATTACTAAAAATTTGGAAGATGATATAACAGATAACATTGTTAATATGTTTTTGTACTTACAATTCATGCCAATAACTTCAAACAGTCGCTCTAGCCCATTTTGTGCTACCCATGCTTCTCAAGCCTTGTCTTAGTTTCCTTCAAAGTGTCAAGGAGACTATGAAAATTTTCAAGTATGTTATATACCATAATTTTATTCTAAACTAAAGAAAATTAAAAATTTTGAATTCAAGATGTAATTTATACCTTGCTTCACCAAGTGGTGTTTTCCCTTCTTTTTTCAATTTTTTCAAACTCTGTGTCCTTGATGAGGCCCTTCCATTCCATCTTAAGATTTATGGGAGCGCACTCATACCTAGGGTCATCTCCCAAGTAAACCCTATGTCGATCTCATATATATTTTGAATGTTTTCCAACTGTGGTGGTTACCTTAATTTTATTAAAGGTATCTACCTGTTATAGATCTTTAAGGCAGTCCATAAGCCCTTTTTTAAGGTTGGAATTTTAGAAATTCCACCTTCCACTATGGTGGGCCCAAAAATATTTAACACTTTGTCATCCAATTTTTTATAAAACATGTTGTTACCTACATGCAAAAAGATACGACCATTAGTTTGAAAATAATAATATAGATGACTTATGTTTGAGATAAAAAAAAACTAAATAAATAATTAATAAATTTAAAAAAAATAATAATAAAATAAATAAATAAAATAAAATAAAATAATAAAAATAAATAAATACCAGGAATTTTTGGTGTTTTTATTGGAATTCCTTTGTCATTCACTAAAAATATGCATACATTTTTCCCCATGCTATTAACACGTGATGCTCCAAGAAATGAACCCATAGCATCATCAGTACTAGGGTCACCTCTATCACCACCTGATCTAGAGCCTGACATCATTTTTGGCTCGGGGCACATGTACTCATGGGTCACAACCAATTGTGCGAACCCAATGTCACTACTAGGAGTATGACCACGCGAAGGTGGAGAAGCGAATAACTTCCTCGCAGATATATGCAATGTGTTAGTGTTGTTCAGACACTCATGTTGTGTCTCAGTAATTACACTAGTACCAACACCAAGCTAAGGTTCAACTAACTGATGTGGGCAACAAAGTGTATCCAAATAAGCCTACATAAGAAAGAAAATGTTTTTTTGGTTCGATAATGTAAAATTTAAAAAATAAACTTTCATAATTGAACTTATGACATAAAAAAATCACTTTAAAATATGGTTATTACTTTGTATGTCTTAAGATATTTTCTCAATTTATGGATCCTATCATTAGTCGCAGGACTTTGATCCCTACTACAAATCAACTCCATAAGTTTTTGTTCGTTTTCTTCACATACTTTGATATTGTGACCTCAAGGTTGGGGGGTGACCACAAGTCTTCCTCATCAAGAACATAATCATTGGCATGGCGCTTGGCCTACATATTTCAACAAAAGAAAAGTTATTATTTTGATTATATAAACAAATAATCAAAATTTCACATCAAATGTGAATCAAAGTTGTTAATAGTTTACTTCTGACTATGTAGGCACTTTTCCATGTGGAACGGTCAACCACATAAAAATATAACTAGAGCTGTGATTTTTTTTTTTTTTAAAGAGTAGGTATCAACATAAAAATGTAATTGATGGACTTATAAACACATACACACGTTAGGAATAAAGGACTAGTCCTATAGCATGAATGTTAGTAATTATGGCATTTTCGAGCCTAGTTTTTATGGCAAAGGACCTGCAAAAATGGGATAGTGAGACAAGAAAAATTAGCACAAATTTGAGTGTAATTTTGGTAGATGCAACTAAATAGATATAAAACAAGGAAGTAATGGGCCTTTTGCTTCAATAACTCAAATAAGAACAATGACAAAGTAGAATATTAAGACTCTCAATAACAGTCATAAATAAACTATTATGGTTAGATTGTTCACCCACATGAAAGAAAGTTTAGGTTACATTACGGAAGAAAACATTTGGAACATAAGCATGGTTTGGTCCTAAGTAACAACATTGGAGAACATATAGCCATTGTGATTGGTGGTTTGTTTTGGACCATTACGAGAAACAACTCTTGGACACAATTAAGCACACTTGAAAGACACGGGAAAAAATGAAGAAAACATTTTAGAAATTAATTTCTCACCTTACTATGCTACTTGTTCTTATTGATGCAAGATTTTATTCATCTTGGTAATTGGAGTAATCAACTCATGACCTTATTGGTTAAGGCATAATGAGTGATGAATAGGTATTTATCTTGGAAATAAATGGATTATATTAATCTTCAAAATCCTTCGAGAGAGGAATGGAAATGTTAAATTAGGATTCCTTCAATGGGCTCTATTTTTGTACAAGGTCACAAGGATAAACTTGCTTTGACTTCAAACACAAAAAGAATATTTCTCGAAACTAAAATAGGAAGAAGGTTGAAATGGAGTGGGGGATGGATAAATGATCCCCTACTTTCCCTTCAACTTCTTAACTTCACCTTTGATCACCCTTAATGACATGGCGATGTATTTTAGCTTAGTTGTGGAACTCGGGTCAATTCTGAGGGTATTGCTCATTCCAACATTTGTGTTCATTTTGAGGACCATACTCAATCGAAGCATCACACTCAAGAATAGGGTTGTGGTTTGAAGAAGGTCATGGTCAATATGAGGATGAGAATCATTGTAAACTACACATATTTATGATCAAATTTTCATTTTTAAATGCAATCATATATATGAAATTACACGTTATTAATTTTTAAATGATAAACATTACATATAAGAATCATTAATGAGAGGTTATGTACCATCCCCATAATGTAAATGCCTATATATATTTGATTCAAGATGTAAATTACTAAAAAATCTTCTCCTACAATTATTAATCTTATTGTGCATATGAATACATGATTTCCTTCATGTCCCTCCAATATGCAATTGGGTTGCTTATTTGTTTTCCTAGGTTGTGTACTATTTATAAACCTTGCAATATTCCTCGATTCTTTTGGCCTTCTGTCAATACAAATAAACACTCTTTTGTTTTTATCATTGTCTCTTAGCTATATATAATTTGCAGCCAATCTGTATCTCTACATACCTCTCATATATCATACCAACTGCAACACATTTATCTGATTGTAACAGGGTCTGACATACTCCATCAATTTAGTTAATCCACTATAAGAAACCTTTATGTAATCCATGGAAAGTAGCACCAAACCATGTAGTGATGACGGAGCAATGTGAGATATCCTCTCGTTGAGACAAAAATTTGTGTTTACTTGAGGAAGGTCCTTGGGTACCCTTATTTTCACTAGATGTTGGCGCCTCAAGGGAACCTCGCGTTGTCTATGCTCTCGGAATCATAAGAACATGACCCCCCTAAAGCAATAAAAAATTCCTTGCATCCACATAATTTTCTTATGATATTCGCACCCCTAGTTGATCTATTTCTATTAGATGTATTAGATATTTGACCTTCATCAACTCTACCTAAACTTCCCTCACTTAACGAAGAGAGATATGATAGGTACATGTTTGGTTGTACCTGTAATCCATCCAATGTGTCCCTGCTTAACAGTGAGATGAAGTGAACAAAGCATGAAGAAACACCACTAAGAGAAAAGAAAGGTTTCCAGTTGAAGTAAACACTAGATATGAAAAATATTTGCAGGAAACCAAACACTACTATGGTCTTGAATTGTTTCTCATGGATTTCCATCATAAAAAAAAAATTCTTCCATATAGAGCCCTTACATGCACAATTGTGTGGGCCATATGGTAATCTAGAAAAAATATGTTATTTCAGAGTTAGCAGCGCTTGCTTGTTGAAGCTTGTATTATGATTAGTTACCATCAAACTTCCTCATATCAATCTTTGGAATGTAGTAGTTCCCTAGTGTTGACTTGAAGCCATCATGATGTGGATCTTGGATTAAAAATTCATAATTATGGTTTTCTGATTTTTTGATAGCATACTTGACATATGAGATTGATTCTTAACACCATGGCTCTCATAATGTTCTCAATTTCATTGGATATCCACATCCCTTTTATCAATATTTTTTAATAGATTTTTTTATATGCAAAGGCTTAGAAAATGAAAATTTCATGAAGTATAAATAGAACAAGAGTTTTACATGCTTTCTATTTCTCCTGGTTCATTAGTCCCCCTCCTTTGTAATAGTTGTTGGCATTATGATGCATGTGTTGTACTTGATGTCAACCCACTTGTAGTAGAACAACTCACTTGTATATGGTAACTAGATGAATCATGGTAACTAGAATCTACAGGAGAGATATCATATGTGATGGAATGCATGGTAGTTGTGTTTACAGATGTGACAAAATGCAAGGTCGTTCAAAGGAATCATTTCAGAAGTAATATGGAAAATCACACTATAACAAGTCTATTTAGAGGGAACAAAGTAATGGTATAAAAGAATAGGATGAAGGAACAAAGGACTACAGATCAGAATCAAGAAATTGAAGAAATAGAATGGTTTAATAAGTATATGCAGGTTACCTTGTCCAAGTACTATATACATGCAAGCTTGTGGAATGGAAGGAGTGTATACGTATGCACGCACTTTCACATAAGGAAAAACATGTATGGGATGGAAAATCAAGGTTTTGGTCCAAGGTATTCAGTCCAAGGTATTTGGCCGGGGTATTGGTCCGAGGTTTTGATCCAAGGTATTGGTCCGAGGTATTTGGTCTAAGGTATTGGCCCAAGTTATTTGATCCAAGGTATTTCTCCTGAGGTTTTGGTCTGAGTTTTTGGTCCAAGGTAGTGGTCTGAGGTATTTGGTCCGAGGTATTTGGTCCGAGGTATTGGTCCTAAGTGGTTTTGGTCCAAGGTATTGAGAAAGGCCTAAAACTATATAAGGATGATAAGATCAAAGGGATAAGAGCACAAGAAATGAATATCTCATGATATGTTAGATCAAAAGTAAATATGCATGTTATGGGTTTCTGATGCTTTGCTTGATCTAGACTAAATATGCACCTGAGCATTTTATGATGGATGAGATCTAATGATGGATCAGGATCATAATGACTTATCATTATGTGATTTGATAATGAATGGGCTAGATCTGATTGCTAACACATGTTTTATCCTTTATATGTGATGATCTGGGTATGTCTGAAGTCAGCAATTGCATTGAATTTATAAGTAAGTATTTGCATATCTATATGTTGGTTCGCTTTGGTGAAGGTGTGTATACATGTTGGTTTGGCTCTTCCAAGTAGCGTATGCAAAAGAAAAGCTTGATTTTCAAGGATGGGTGATCTATCATATCAGTGTTGATGTTTTACTACTGCCTGTCAATGAAGTCTTCTTAGATATGAAAGTAAAACTGAATGCATAAAGAGTTTGTGTGTCATTGATTAATTGATTGAGAAAGAAGGGTGATCCTTGTTGCTATCTATTTAGAACTCTTAAATATAACAATAGATCTTCAAAATGTCACTGATTGGTACAGTTTGTGGTTCATAGGTTTTATGATTCAGTATATTTAGAGGTATACGTAGGTTGGGCAAAAGGAAGTAGCGTATACACGTAGGTTTGCTTCATTAAAGGAGCGTATACATTCTGACACATGCCTTTTGAGGTTACAGTTAGTTCTGGTTGTTGATGCAGTGTTCTGGGTTCAGATCTGTGTACTAGTTACAGTGATCTGTCTATTCCAGTTGATTGGTTGAATTCGATTAAGTTTGAATGAATAGTTGATTCAATTGTGTCAGAGGTTCAGAGGTTGAAGTGATTGATTGTTTCAGTTATATGAGAGATTGATTGGGTTTTAGTGAGTGGTTGATGCAGATGTATTTGATGGTTGTATTGTAGTGGTGATTGATTTTGAGCTTCAATGTTACTAATGGGTCCAGTATGAAAATTTGATGAAACGAGGCCTTCATGTGTATTATTGTGTACCAGGAGCATCCAGTGTGAATATTTATGAAACATGGTCCCTGGAGGATACTCAGGGTTGGAGCCTTCAGTGAAGAAGTCAAAGCTTCCTGCTAGTAGTGGCCAGTTATTTAATCACAGGGTTGGAGCTCCCTTCCAGTAATAGCTGGAGAACAAGTGAAGGTTGTAGCCTTTTGTAGGTCAGAGCCTACATACTAGTAAATATATCGGCTAGTACAAGAGCTAGGGTAGCTCCCTTCCAGAAGAAGTTGGAGAACAAGATAAGGTTGTAGCCTTCTGCAGGTGGGTGCCTACGTACTAGTATGATTCTATGCCATTACAATATTGTAAACATATTTTATTATTATTAAAAGAATACAAATATGACAACAACAGGTGGTTTTCACCCACATTGGGTTTCCACCTTAAATCGTTCATGTGTGTTGCTTATGTGTGATGGCTTATTCTATTATTACTACACATGGTTATTATTTAATGTTTAATAAAGTATTTATGCACTGATTAAAGATCAACATATGATGAATTAACTGAAACATAAGTTCACTGGATATACGTTGGTTGCCTTAAGAACAGTTGCATGCACACGCAAGTTCCCTTCTCTGAAGTAGCGTATATAAATCTGATTATGGATATGAAAAAGCTATTGATTTGTAAACACTGATTCACCCCCCCTCTCAGTATTATTTCCAACAATAGTATACCCTACTTGCCAATGTGAATACAAGAAAACAACATTTAGATTAAGTAAAGTTGTGGCATAAAACATAGAGACCTTGGTAGAGGAATTTGAAAAACAGTTAGTGAGAAGCCTCATTAATTTCAAAGGTTTCCGTTGCAACTAGCCAATGAATGGTCTCAAATGTAATATTTCTAGTGTGCAAGCCTCGGAAATAATCCTTCATACAAATTTGTGGCTTAGGATATATGTAACTATAAATCTAACCAAAAAACTTGCATGGAAACTCAAAGACAAAACAAAGAAACACTCAATAGTATGTTGGATCGGATGGTTAGTCATTGTCCTGGGAAGAAGTAGAACCTCTGAATATATTTATATATTTCAAGGGCCAAACTCATCCCCATTGCCTACCAAATTTAGATGTAAAAGGTTAAACTTCTCGTTGAAGAGAAAGCGTACAAGGGCCTTGTTTTGTTTCTTCAGTGCATGTAGTCAAAGGTGTGAAAAGAAGGGAATTGTTGTTCTAAAATGAAGGTGCTCCAGATGTAGCTGTCAAGCTAAAAATAATCCTATTTTAAAATCTCTAAAGAACTCAAAAAATTATAAAAGAGACATGAAATGCAAGACATAAAATATAATAAAAATAACTAAATAATACATGAACTAATTACGAGAGAAAGGATTACTTGTACATGAGTTTTGAAGCCAAACCAAACAATTTCAAAGAATGAAGAAACCACAACCATTTTGTTTCTTTGTTGCTCAACCTTTTGTTGCGGCCCTAGAAGATCAATGTCTCCTCTGACATGGCCTTATCAAATCAATGTATCCTCCAATGCGACCCTAACATATCAATGTATCGACGCTTGAGTGAGTAGGGTTTAAGCTAACAAAGACTTGTAGGGGAAGTTTGGCCACAACTCTCTGGTGGTTCAAATTGTGGATAAATGGTTTGGATGTGGGGGAAGGGGTGGCTCGGTGAGGAGCCAGATCACACAATGCTACTATATATGGGAATCTTGTTTGAGGGATGATTTACTACAAGTTGGTTGAATCCAACCATAGAGGAGAAAAGAGGGGGAAAGAAGATTATCGTGCGAAAGAAGCCTCAGGTGAAGAGGTATCCTAGCCAAAGGAAGCCAAATGAACTATCAATTTTGGTTCACATAAGAGGAGTCAAAATTCAAAGATTATGAAACACAACAAATCAAGATTTCCCCAAAGCTAGGTGATCTAACTTGATTGTCAAATTCTTTCTATGAGTCATATTTGAATCTCAAAGCCCTCCCGCACTGTCAATGCATCCATCTACTATAGCCATGTTAGATTTCAATGTGTATGAGCACAAATTGAAAAATTTCAATGTTACGGGTCACTATGTGCAGGCCAATTATTTAGAACATCATTTTGGATACTAATAAGTAGTAAATTTTAAGCAGTGGATTGGTCCTTAGCTTGGGTAAGCCAACAATTGGTAACAATAATCTTGAGATAGGTGTAGATAGTTGGTTACTAACCATCATTTTTGCATTCATGGGGACTCATATACTTTGAGATTGGAAGCAAGAGTGTAAGAGAGATATAATAAATTATGTCATGTATTGGTCATGACAACAAACTTGAGATCAATTCAAATAGTGATATTCTCTTGGTTTCAAAAATAATATGATATTCTATATTGAACAAGGCCAACCACATGAAGGTGGAAGCTCAATATGGACCCTCTCCTGCTGCCTCACACCCCCCCCCCCCCCCCCACACACTCTCAATATTTCCAATACCTAATTTATCCACTGTAAACTATTTGAAAGCAACATAGTAAGAATCAAGCATATACATAAATTACTAAGAAAAAAAAAATGAAAGTGAACAAATCAACTGAAAACAGAAAACATATAAAAACATACCTTGTACATTTCAACTTTTAGATATAATTAATATTCTTCTTCATCCAACTCAACATTTATGTCATCCAGTTCAAAATTGATGTTTAAATGATCACCCATTTCAACATCATCATCAATGTCATCATTTCCAATAATCATATCATCATCTAAGCAATATTGTTTGCAATGTACAAAAGTGGTGCTTCCCACTCTTGAGCACTTGTATAAGAAAATCATAATTTACCAATAAACATTAGTTTTCATGGTTAATATTAATAATTGATGAAATAATAAAAATAAATAAGTATTAATATACACAAAAATTAAAAGTTATATATATATATATATATATATATATATATATATATATTAATATATTATATATATAATATAATATATAATATATATTATATAATATATATATAATATATTATATATATATATATATATATATATATATATCACTTTTTGTCATTCTACCTTTCCCCAACAAGTTCTCCCCATCAAATGTTTTTGATGGAGTTCACATCCCAAATGTGATTCAGAGGCATATTTTCTACTAATATTATATTGACTAAAATACATCATGGATTGATATGCCATATATCCCTCCACCATAGAACCCTCAAGACATGTGCTTTGTCTAACAAAAGCCTTTAATGATTTAAAGTGCCTCTCCAACATCCACAATGACTTTGTGTGTACAAGTCCACACAATTCAATCTCCTCAAATTGGTGTGTAAGGTAGTGTTATTGTGCATTGAAAAATTCCTGACGTAGATACTTTTTCATTTCACACATTAACTGAGGTATTTCTCACTTCCAATGTTTTATATTATATTTATGTATTTCTTTCAATGACAACCATCTACAAATCATGTAAGAAAATAACATGTTTCAACAAAACATAATATATCACATTAGAAGTAAAACACATGTCATTAAGTTTAACAAGTAATTGAAAAAACACTCGGTATATAAATCACTACTTACCTCATGTATTTGCCAAGATCCTATATAGCTTGTTTGACATTATTGTCGAAGTCATATGGGAGAGATAGAGGTAGAACATAATGTAAAAATACAAATGAATTGTTATTTATTTAATCCAGAGTAGACAAAAAAACCATAAATATGTATATATACAAAAATAATTACCTTATGAATGTATGCCAATCATGTGTTTTTACCCCACCAAATTCTTCTTTCTTTGTTAAGATATTATTTATGTTTGAAGAAAATCCAGTAGGAAATTTTATTCTTCGAATGAAATCTTTTAGATCATTGTTTTAATTCTATGTTAATAACCATATAAGTTTGTTTTGTTTCCATCACTATTTGAACGTATCTCAATTTTCATTACATGATTGGCTTCTGCAATGTCATTACAAGTTTTGGGATTTTTTCTTTATCCCTCCCACCATCTATGATCTACCATAAAGTTTATGTCAAACGAATGAGTTATTCTTAGGTGCTCATAGTAGGGAAACCTCATGAATTGATAGGGATAACTGTTCATTCCTTGTGGAATCCCATCATGTCCATCGCGATGATTTTTGTTATATTCCAACTTCCATAGATGAGGTGTCATTCTTGATTGTTTTAATCTAGTCTCTTCTTTCTCATTGAAAATATGGTTTTTAGTAGAAAAATACCTATGGTTCTTAGAGAGGAAGTTCCTATACTCATCAAAGCACCTCATTTATAAAACTTGTTGAACGACAAGATTTCATATTAGGACCACAATATGGACATGAAAATTTACCCTTTATTTGAAGGCCTATAAGAGATGGATTAATGACAATTATAAATGAAGGGATTATTTAAAAAACATGCATGATATGATCTAATTGAAATAATTATATAATATTAAAGTGCAATGGAATGTTACATACCACAAAATGTCTTAGTCATGGGGAATCATGAATTGTTCATGAAATTATTCCATGTAATTGAAATTTCCTTTGCCTTATTGGTTTACAAATGTCATACATAGTGATGTTGACGAATAACTTCCTTAACTCGTCGATAAGAGGCTTGATATATACATTCATATATTTAATTTGGTACTTACCGAAGTTTCAGCTTACACATAATTACTACTATGATATGTACATATAAGTAAATTAATAAATATGACATATTATGCAACGAACAAGACAAATGAAAATGTTACAATATTCAAAAAATTAATGTAAACAAATACCTAGAACAATAATTCTCAACATATGTTCTCCCTCTTTATTGACATTCGAGGAAGGTTATTGTTGATAACAAAAATTGGCCACACTTAGTAAATAGGCCTGAGATCTCCAAATGGATTAACACTATTAGCTTCCAATGAAAGCTAAGATTACAAGGCTTGTCTTTAAAATGTGGCCATTTTTCCTCAATTTCCCTAAATGCATAACCATCTATAGGCATTCAAAGAAAACCATCTCCATTTTGCTTCCGTGCATGGTAATGCATAAACTGTGTTATGCTTTCACACCTTAACAATAATTGCAAATGTGGAATTATGGAAATATGACGAAGAACCTTTTGAGGCACTCTTTTTGTTAGTTTATTTCTTTGATATCTATTTCTCACATTGCGGTCAATTTGTTTTTGATGCATGTTGTCCATAATATATAATATGATCATTAGGACATGCATCTATAGCTTGATACTACATTCCAATTTCTTTCATAATGGCCTATAAATCTCGGTATGTGCAAGGTAACTTATTTGACGATGGTAACATAAATTCACCTAACATCTAGCACAACATAAAAAAAATCACTAATTAGTGTAAATAATATTCATTACATTCTTATTTTACACATTAATTAACACTAAAAAAAAGGGAAAAACTAAACCTTTCATGTAATGAAACATATTACATTATACTTTAAAATATATGTAATACAAGTGTTTGATAAACCATTTAAAACCTTTAAGTTCAGCAACAATAATGTAGCAAAGATAATATTTTCTCTTAAGCCTTCATAAAGTGGTGTCCCTACCTTCTATAACACAAGTTCATCACAAATATCATCATCATTCTCATCTTCGAATAAGTCTTGGATCAATTCATTTGTATCATCATCTTGAACTGTGTTATTATTGTCATACTCTTCCATAATATCATTATCTTGATCTTTAATATTCACTCCATGTTCCTCAACTTGTAAAACACCATTTCTAGTACTACTACTTGGTGCATTTGGATCATAGTACGTGTTAACACCCAGGTTGTCCTCTTTGACTCCTGAGAGGATACGGCCGGGGTAACCACTAACCAATCTTTGGCTACAGCTCCTAGCCTAGCTGCAATCAGAGAGGGCTCTCTCTATAAGGTTGTGTCACTGCTTTCAGTGAAGGTTTTAGGCTAGTTATGAGATGAGTTTTTGGTTGTTTTTGTGTTTGGTTGGGAGGATGCTTCCGATTTCTTTAAAGTATATTAGCAGGTAAGCTTAATCCATTGGGCAATGGGGTCTAGGACTGTTTTATCTCGAAATCTTGACTTTGGTGAGGGGAAAAGCTACAGGGCCTGTGTGCATTTCATGAAACAAACTGTAGATAATGAGAGTGAGGTGACAACAACTAGCGAAGAGCAGCCAAGAATTCTTTACTTAAGATGAATATTACAAAGAGGCTTGTTATTTAGGAGCAATTGCTTGAATTCCTAAAACAACAGTAACTGTGATGACATAGTATTAAAGGTAGCAACGAAGAATTACTCTTTAAATACTGTATCAGAAGAAAACATATAAGATAGTTTAGATTGAGCTTAGGGTAGTCAATGACCAAATCCTGAGACTATTCTTTTTCCTTACTATCTGGCTTTAAGAATGTGTAGAGAACGTGAGATACATATGGAATAACAAGAAACACAGATGAAATAAAGAGTCATGAGAAAAACTTATTGAACCATGTCATGCACAGGAATCCTGCCACTTTGAGCCACACACCATCATCAGATCAAGAGAGCAACATCTTTGAAGAAATCCCACTGCCTTTTTGTATTAAACTGTATGAGAGTTTACAATATCAGTGTATCAGAGAAGAAAGAGATTGCTTACATCCGGAGTCCAACCCCTCCTAATCAGAATGAGGGGGAATATATAGAAGTTTGTTACAAAATATCTCAGGTATGAGTCATCTGAGCGGAAAAAATATCCCTTACACTTGTACAGAGAGAGTAGATGAGAAGTTATTACAATCTTTAATGAGCTATAAAAGCTATTAACTGCTGTCAGAGCAATTTTGACATCTGGAGCTTTATGGAGTTGGTTGAAGTCGGTTGAATGCTTTGAAGTGACTGCTGAGTGGCCTGTTTGTGCGGCTGTGGGCTGTGTGTCCTTTTATTTAGCTGTCTTGGTCCTTCTGCTGAATTTGCCTTTAAGTGCCTTAAATGCTTGCTTTATCCTCATGTTGTCCTGTATCTTCCATCCTTCTCAAACATTTCATTTAGTCTTGATCCTTCCGTACGAAAATTATACAAACCATGAATTCCATTAAGGGAACAAGCCTTTGTCTGCATGCTGAATTTCACATAAGTGTCTTGAGCAGAGTCATCTTGAGGCATGAGGAAAATATCTATCTTCATTTCCATGTTATCCTTAACAACTGATTTCTGACCTAAGTCACCTGAGCTCTTACTCATATTATCTGCTTTAAAAGCATGTGGCCTCATAACTGCATTTGACCTGGGCTCCTAGCGACCGAATGACTGAAGCTAACATGGCAGAATTCTGACCATGGATTGCCACCAATCTTCCTTGGGCATCTGATGTCTTCTGATTTTTATTAAAGTTTCATCAGCCTCTGTGTATTTGAAGAAATTGGGAGGAGTCTCAAAAAGATGATTGACTTCATTTTCAATGAAGAATAGGCCTCCCAATTTATCATACAAATTTTGTCCTGAAGGAGGCCCTGGTTGTTCAGATGAACTGCCAGATGCAGTGATTTGATTCTCCATGTATGTCATCATTCTGTTGGTAAACTGTTCCAGGGAAATCAATTTTCCTTGACTACTCAACAGACTGGGCAGGCCTCTTGCCTGTAGCTCCACCAGTTTAGCCCTGAACTCCTCCACATCTTTTGTTATTTCAAAACATTTCCTCTCCACTGCCTGCACATAGCTTCTGAGTGTGAGTACTTTTTTGGCAAGGAGGACTGCTTCTGTCCTATTCGGAATGCCCATGGCCGCCAACTCCTCCTCCTCATGCCTGTTTAGGTAATCTACCATTCTATTGGCCTGATCTGGCCTGTTTCCTAACACAGCTTTGGCCCTATCAATCTCTACCTGAGCTTGGCCTAGTAGTTCCATCTGCTGATGGATGGTCTTTATGGACTTCCACTGCTGGGTGATAGACTTGTTGATTTTGGCCCATAGAATTCTCTTTATTTCGGCCAAGGCTTTTTCTAGGTTTAGCTCCTTTTCCAAGGCCTTTATTCTTTCTCTCAGGGTCTTTATTTCTCTGCCCTGCTCGGCCACTGTCATGTTAGATTTATCATATTTTGACTCCAGCTCTACCAATTTCTCCTTGGCTTTCTTTATCTCATCAGCTTGGAGTTCCATTTGCTTGACAGCCTTGGTTATATCTTCTATGGATGGGCTGTCCTGTTGGCCTGTTGCTCCTGATGTTGCTGCTGTTCCTGCTGTTGCAGCTGTTGCTGCTGTTGCTGCTGTTGCTGCTGTAGTAGAAGTGGTGGGAGGAGCTTGGGATGTAGATTCTCCCTGTTTGTCTTGTAATGCTCCTTTCAATTCCTTCTCCAACTCCCTTATCCTCCGATCCTGTTGTAATAGGAGGTCTAGCTGATCCTCCATCTTTTTCTGCTCTTGAAGCTCGGCCGTCTGAGGATGTTCAGTTGGTGGCAGCTTTAACCTCTTCTTTAGTGCCTTGAGGTCATCATCCTTTTTCTTCATGAGGGCTTTGACTCCTGTTGGGTCATTAGGATCATGTCCTAAGTCAACAACAATGTCCTCGAGTGTCTTTATTCTGTTGTCCTTGGCTTTGGAGGACATCCTTTCCACATCTAGCTGAGTGTTGGTATTTTTCAATGATTCCTTCAACTCATAGGCCAATGTGGCCTTTTCCACTAGGGTGGCATATACCATTTCTCCAGCCTGCTTGTGGAGTTCAATTTGGTCCATTGGATGTATGTTTCTAGCCAGGACCTCCACCCTTGTCTTGATAAAATCTGCAGCACTTTTAGGCTGCCGTCCCTTGGGTTTGAAGTGGCTGAAGATCATCTTATCTTCTTGGATGTCATAGACTGACATCAGCCTTTCTTGCATGGCCGGTGTAGCATCTATGAACGGCTTGTACACCTCTTGCCTTAGAAGCTCATTTTGGGCCTTTATTTCTTTAAAAGAAGCCTTGGTGCTCTTTGGCTTCTTGCTTTGCTGGGACTGGGAGGCCACCTCCAAGCTGCCTTGTAAGTTTTGCTCCTGCTGAAAGGAGCTTGTTCCTGTTTGCTGGCTGCTCTCCTTGTCTTTTTCAATACTTAAGACATCATCAGTGATGTCTTCTACTTCAGGGGAATCTGCCTTTTGCCTTTTGGCTTTTGGCTGATCTGAAGGTCCACTGAGAGGAGTGGACTCTTCTCTGTGTCTTTTAACTCCCCTTTCTTCATGTGCCGGGGTCTATAAGACTGGAGCACTTGATTGCTGCGTTTGAGGTGGTGGGGTTCGTAATGCAGGGGTCTTTGGTAGCCCATTCTGTGGCTTTCCCACTTGTTCTTGCTGCTGCCCTATCTGCTGTTCTGTCTCCATCTGAGCCTCCTGGCCAGTTTTCTGCTGGGCCTCCTGCTCTGTTCCCCTTTCCTTTTCCTTCTCTGTTTCCTTCTCTGCTTGCTATTGAGCCTGTTGCTCAGATTGCTGTTTCTTTGTTAGCTCATCCTCTGCTCCCAATATGCCTTTGCCTTTATCCATGGCTGATGCTGATGTGGTAGGTGCTTGAGGTGCAGTCTTTGTCGCTGAGGTCCCTTGTCCTACTGAGTAAGGCAATCTGAAGGGTACCTGGTGCACATAATCTAGGTCAATAGTTTTTTTAAGCTCCTTTACATTCTTAAGCATTCTCTCCTCCTCAGTTAAACTCTCAGCCAGAGTATCTGGTTGCCATTCTTGCAAATTGGCATATTGTTCTATGTGAGGGTATTGGCAATGCTTGATGGCTAGGAGCCTATACTTAGTTCTCCTAGCCGAGATGACTCCTTGAGGGTCATAAGGGACCCACCGAAAACTATAAGATAGCTTGTATTTGTCCTTTAGGATCAGATCTGCGTCCTCCCATCCTTCCTTCCTATTCATGATGAAAGGGCCCATTTCACTTTTGAAGCTGAGGTGAGCCTTTTTCTTGGAGCCATGGAAGTGGGTAAGGTCTGATTTAATCAATTGTCTGTAATATTCAAGTGCAAATAACCTCATTGGCACATATCTTGGGAGCCTATATGGGCAGACCTCACATCCATAGATCCTGAACACTGTATGGTGCTCATATAGGTACCAATCACCTATTTTGTTTTTCTTGGAAAGCTACAGAGCTTTCTTTATCTCGCTGGATATTCTGGGAGGTGGGGACTTCATCAGCATGTAGCAGAGTGGGTAGACAAACTGGTCAACAAATTCACAATAGGTATAGGGTGAATTTGTGACTTTGTGAAAGACTGAGGTCCAGAAGATAACAGATCTTCTTTCCCCTATATGATCCAGCCTTCTGAGGTAGCACGAGAAGGCTTCAGAGTGATAATACATGAACATGTGGTAGAGGTAGCCTGAATATCTGAAGACCCCCTATCTGTCCACTTTGGTTAACTGATCATGGATCCTGTTGGCTATGAATTTGGCAAAGTTGTACTTTTTGGTAGGGGGGTTGTTACACTGAATTTTGTCACCTTGACTATCTGCAGTTTATGTGGCCTCATCAATAGCCACATTGTCCTCTTTGTCAAGCCCCATACCTCTGCTCTTCATGTCAAAAATTCAAAGAGAGAGAAAGTCACTTGAAAACATGTTTATCTCTGGGTACGCAGGTTCTCTCTACCTTGCCTGCGTGTACGCACTCCATATACATTAGACCTGCGTAGTAATACGCTCTGTATACTAAAGTTAGGGTGCGTACCCCTGTAAAGGTCAAAAGGCGCAAGTTTCATCTTTAAAAAGTTACTTGTGGTCACTTCTAGAGCCTTCTAGAAGAGGTTTTGACGTGTATTGAGCGCCTCCAGATGGTTCATGCACCCCTATGATAGAGGAGCTTATCCCATCAAGAGAGGAGCTACCCCATCCAAAAGAGGGAGTATCCCATTGATGTTGGAACTGAATAACCTCTTTTAGAATACTATAAATACAGGCATTGGGCCAAAGGAGGGGAGGTTGAAAGCTGAACATTCTATAGGGTAAATGCTGCTGGAATTAGGACTTCCATTTGTTGACTTGTGAGGAGAAATCACTATCCTTCCTTGTTGCCATAGTGGGAGTGGGTGAGCTTGTCAAAGTAGAGGAAATCTCTTGCTGGACCCTGGGAGGAGCTTGCACAACACCAATGCTCAGGTTGTAATGGTTCCTTTTTTGTTTCCTTAATACAAATAAGTCCATTCTTCTCAATGATTTGTTGTTAATGAATTATTTCATGTACTCCTTGGTCTATGTGATGAATATGCTTTGTTTTATGATGAATATTCAGGTGTTATGTAATCGTTTGCTTTGTTAGTGTATGCAGGTCTGAAAAGTGAAGGAGGAGCTCATCTGGATCAGCAAGGCTGGACTGCTACAACAAGCGTTGGACCTAAGGTAAGATCGAAAACATTTGAATTCTCATAGAATAATGTGTGTTTAGAGAAGGATCGCTCTTGTTTGGTTTGTTTGTCACTAGAGAGT
>APFE031571707.1:244562-314686 GCA_000404065.3 Pinus taeda | reverse complement strand
ATCTGCCAAGATTAAACAGTTTGGACAGATTTCATTCTCTATTCTACAACATGGAAATTGAAAACATGGCATGATCCAGTTTACACTGTTGGACCACCCATCAAGATTGAGTTCTTATCAAAACTGAGACAGACCTTGTCTTCTTAAGGAAATATGGGATCTTTACATTATCAAAGCAGAGCATATTTGGACCTGTGATATCCAATCATGAAAAATGAAACCTATTGGTATAGGTATCCAACAGTACGTAGGGTGCCACCTTGAATTTATAATCATTACAAACAATAACATGAAAATAGTCTGAAGAAAAAATAGTATAACAATAATTGCTTTTACAAATACGATTAATATAAATAAAATATATATAATGATTCATAAATAGCTTACCACCAAACGATATTAGTTCCCCCCTTCAATGCGCCTATTATTCCTACAATGTCTATCAACTGTAACATATGAAATTCTTTGTGGACGTGTGACCCCACAAAGAGTGCAAGGGAAATAACATTTCCCATCATTAACCCCTTGCTGATTTGATCCCCATCTATTTTTTTTACAATCTTCGCAACCACAGAAAAATTATGTAATGATTATGCTATAAAACTAAGTAACCATGTAACTAGATCTAATATTATACTTTTGTAATGAAACTGATATTATATATATATAATATATATATTTATATATAGAGAGAGAGAGAGGAGAGAGAGAGGAGGAGAGAGAGGAGAGGCAAAATTTATTTTCACTATGCCCAAAATATATATATATAAATAGGGATTTTAATATATATTAAGTTAATTTAAATACTATGTCATAATATTAAGTTTTAAAAACAAAAATCTATTTTTCACTTGTGAAAAAAACCTTATAACCGTTCATAATTATTGTACTTATAGCAAATATGTCACTACATATCTTACATGCGAGATATTTATATATTTATTGATTGTCAGAATTCTGACATTAGTTCACTAGTCAAAGTAAAAGATAACTAGTCAAACAAATGGTCACATTACTTGCGTCAGAAGACATACACCATATAAATGGAGCGTCAAAATATCGACACCCTAATCATGAGCCATTGGAATTCTGACGAACATGGGTACTTTACAAACAAAAAAACTAAATGACATTTTTCTTGTAATTTGCGACAGTATGGGCCATACTGTTGAACTATGTCATCATAATTTAGTCCTATATATAGTAGTGATAACTAAATCAATTTATATCTCTATCAACAACAACAATTGTGCTCATTAGAGACAACCAGGATTAGATTATTAGAACTTCTCCATCATTAGAAACAAACAAGATCTATTACGAACTATATAGATTTATGCATTTGTTAACAATAATCTTAAAGAAAAATATAGCTTCTATTCAGATTATTAGGAAAATCAGAGAACTCTTTTTTCAATAGAAACAAAAATGTGATTACATCCCAATAGGAAAAATAAACATCACATAAATTTTCCATCAACAAATGATACATATCTCCAAACACAACAAAAATCTTGTCCAAACACTTATAGGACTACAAAAGACTACTACCAGAGCTAACAAGGTCGAGTTGTGCCAATAATAAAGTCCATAGTGAATTCAATGTTATCATGCTTGAAACAATTAACCTTATTAGATTAGGTATATGATTGAAACACTTGACCCAATGAGATAAGATATTATGAATGAAACATATGGGAATAGTATGAGTTATAGGTAAAGGATAAACATATTGTGTTATCATAATTAAGATGAATGTAAACTGCATGAAATTAATAACATGTATTACTAATAGTTTATGTATGTAATCTCTATAATTAGCACTATTACATTATGTGGATAACATGCCACCTGGAATTATATGGATTTCATGATAGCTACAACAATCTCTTAAGTTATTTGTTCTATTACAACTAAGATCTAAGCTTGCATATGTAAGTTATATGTTCTCCAATATTTCCATAATCTATGTATACTAGCTAATTACACTTCACTACTATTCTAACCAGTATCTATCACATAGGTAATGATTACTCTTATTTATATAACAAAACAACAATTACTTTCTTGAATAGTAATTATCTTATTGCTTAATTATCTACCTAATTAAAGTTGATCATTGTACTAGGACCTTTGAAGTATCAATACTATATTTATGCTATTACCTGTATTGAGCTTTATGAGATAGAAAACTCTAAGTTGGATATGATTTGTAATGGTAATAGTTGACTATATTACTTCACCATTACTCCTAATCATGTATATAGCAATAGGATACCATACAATCTTGAACCATATTCTATAGTGTGTCAAGCCTCCATATCAATGGAAACAATTCTATTTATTACAATTAATCTTTAAGCTTCCATATGTAAGTTGTATGGATTACCCTTATTTCCATAGTTTATGTATACTAGTTCATTGCTATTCTAACTAGGTTCTATCACATAGGTAATGATTACCCTTATTTACATAATAAAACAACCATTAGTTACTTGAATATTACTTACTTGCATGTGGTTTCGTAGCACTCACCCCGAGTTCAACACCACTACCAATATGAATATCATGCACATGCTTGTCGAGTTCAACATAGTCATTATAAAATTGATATGAAGTTGTTCAACTTTGCAAAGATCTCTATTAATAGGGTCTTTTTCTTTTCATTCTTCTTTCATATAATTGCTCTCCATGTGGTTTGATCATCATACAAAAGCTATAAACTTTTTTCCAAAAGAACATTTTAAACATGAAGAATGAAAAAACATTGGGAAAACTTAACTTACAAATTTAAGAATGAAAAAACTATAAATATTTGTCCAAAAGAACATTTTAAGCATGAAGAATTTAAAACCATTGGGAAAAAACTTACAAGAAGTATTATATTACCTCAAGTTCAACACCACTATGACTGTGTTGCATATGCTTGTCGAGTTCATCATGATCACTATCAATATTAGTATCTTTGTTGACATCAAGGTGTTTCCATTTTTGTGCTACTTTCATAAAATTTCTCTGCACATGGTTTAACCATCATGCAAAAAATATACAAAGCATTGAATAGTCAAGTAAAGAATGCAAGCTATAAACTTGTCCAAAATAACATTTTATGGAGAACACGATTGCATCTACACTAAAATAAATGCAACATTGATACTTACATTAGTAGGGGAGTTTTGAATTTGTTGATACTACAGTTTTAGGTCATATAAAGGATGCTCTAGCTTGTATTGAGCTCTAGCTTCATTCAAGAAAGATGGTGACAAACTTTGTGCCAATCATAATCATTGAACCATTCAAAGAGGAGAAACAAAAAATTCCATAAACTTACTCATGTAACAATACAATCTACCTCCCATAAACACCTATTCAATTTGTGGTTCCCTCATCCATCAATAGGGTGAATTCTGCCAGCAAGGCAAGAAAAGGGGGAAGAGTTCAAACTTCAATGAATTCTACCCTACATTAAGGGTACACACATATTAGAATGGTGCCTTCACTATTGTTTCGAATGACATTGATGATTTATGCTGGTAAGTGTGAGGAGACAATAAAATATGATGTTGTTATCCAATAGTCATCAAAAGGTGTGTAGATCATTTATATGGATCTAGGTGCCACCTGTCACCACAAATAGTGAGTCCCCACTAGAGATGCCAAGCAAGCTTGAGTGTCCTATAAGTTAAAGAGAGTCAAGATTTCTATTTTGTGCTAACTAACATCCTTTTGATATTGATGTAATCTAGATTTTGTTTTGTGTTTTTTGATTGCTTTAGATATTATTGCAATTTAGGTTTTTTTTTTCTTTTTTGCTTGATGGTTCTCATTTATGGAACTCAGTATTATATGAAAATTGACATCTACAAATTTGGTTCAAAATGAAATTTCCACAACCCAAAAGATAGGTTGGAAACTCTAAAATTAGAAGAGAATGTTAATGGGAGCAAGGATGTACTCAACCCAACCTATGTTTTCATCCATTTTTTTGTCTTCCATTTAATATGATATGGAATTAGTCCTTGTTTTTTTTTTTTAATGTTTTTTCCTATGTGTAGGTGAAGCTTGTTGCTTCTCATCTTGCTTCACTATGAGAGAGACTCGATGAGCTTGAGTGTGTTGTAGTATATTTAATGATAATTTTTGTGCTTTCATGTTCTACCACCCCTTTTTCCCTGATTAGGTTATATATTTTTTTGAACTGTTGGTTCATTGGATTTCTTGTTGTGGAACTTAGTTTTTTGTTAACACGGGTATTTGCAAATATGGTACCAAATGAAAGTTTGATCATCCAAATGGAAAAGGAGTATCTCTAAAAATATCTAATCACAAAGGAGACAAGGATTCTTCCATAACTATAGGAGTAGAGGACCAAGGGGTTTCTAGAGTTGTAAATAGGAAAATAGAGAAGAAAGTCATTGCTATAAAGTTTGCTACCATGCAAAATTCCAAGGGTTCACTAATAAAACTTGCAAGTGCTTGTTTAGATTTATCTATTTCTTAATGTCTAGATAATGGAATTTGTCAATAATTTCAAATTATATTTTTGTTAGTCCACATGAACTCAAGTAACTGTGTTATTATATGGTCATCTATAATGTATAGATCACTCCAAAAATAAATAAACTAGGTTGGATTCTCCTACGCTCATCTTTTCAATCTACATAATAAGAGGCGTTTGTATATATAATTACCAAAAAACAATAAATGAGATCAATAGAGCCTCTTACTTACTTTGAATTTGAGGAATAATGCTCTTTCCATGCTAAAACTATAGGCTTAATGGAGGCAACCAACTGCGAAATTGTCTCGTTGAGATTGTATATAAAACTCATTACATTTTGGTACCTTTCATTTGAGTTGGTATGATATGGAGAGGCTCTTACTGGGCTTCTAAGATGGTTGCGAAATATCTATTGAAGAACTAGATTTACACTTCGTCCTACTGTTGGATTTACTAGGATCTAGTGTTGCCATATAATAATTGACAATATATTTTGCACCCGCTTCTCTATTATTGTTTTCCACCTAAAATAAAATGTCAATTTCAACATATAGTCAGTTCAATAAAAAAAACAAAAATAAATAACACAATGTAAATTGAACTAAAAATCTATACACTTATTGCAGGTTTTCCCATTTTGTCCTACCCTCACATTATCTCTTGCGCTCTTTCCTATAGTCCTCTTTGTCAAATATTCTTCAGAACAAATACTTTCTTTCAATGCCTCCCACTATTTGGGAGATAGAGTGGAGTCTAATCTCTCTTTTACCTCCATGATTGTTTTTATGCAATTGTCTCTAAAATCGGCCATACCACATTTCATGAGTCTTAGTTCTGAGAGCATGAGATGCACATATTCTTTTCACATATATTGCATGTAGAACTGCTTCATCCCAAAACATCAACTTTACATTTTTGGAAAACATCATTGAGTGTACCATATTTAAGATAGGCATGTTCATTCTTTGAGCTACACCATTTTGTCAGGGATTGTATAAAGAAATTGTTTGATGTTAAATCTCATGTTGGCAAAGATATTTTTAAAATTCATTAGAAGTATATTATTTTCCATTATCAATGCTAATGGATACAATATGTGATTGTGCATATTTATCAAACCAGACATGAAAATTTATGAAAGTTTAAAAAGCTTGTGATTTTCTTTTCAACAATTGTGCCAAAGGCATCCTAGTGTAATCATTGATAAAGGTCATCATGTATTTATTTCCATTTGCAGAAGGAAGAGGCATAGGGCCAAATAAGTTAGAATTAATCAGTGCAAGTTTTCTATGTGCTATGGAAGTGGAATCATGAAATAGTTGTTTGATATGCTTTCTTAGGATACAAGCATCAAATTTTTCTAGTTTCCTAGGAATAGTTGGAAAACTAGAAACACCAATATTTTTTAGTGAATTAATACAATCATAATTAACATGTCTAAATCTTGAATGATATAGAAGATTGGATGGAAATTTACTTTCATTTCCTAAGAGAGGTATGCAAAGTTATGTGCATGAGAAAATGTTCCTTTAAGCTTCAACGATCTTCCATCCTCCACTCTCATCATGAAAACCATGTTTTCAAATGCTTTCTTTATTTCTACTTTTCCGTCAAACGTATGAATAGAGTGGCCTTGCTGGTGAATGTCATCAAGGAACAATATATTTTTTTGCATCTCTATAGGGTAAAGTTCATCATGTAGAAGAATTTAAGGAGTCCAAACAATTTAAGCCCAATGGTTCCAAAATTTGAGGGCTTGGGAGTTGATATTGTCTTAAAAATACACTATTCCATCTACATTGTCACTTAAAAAAAAGTAATTAATAATAAAAATAAAAAATAAAAAAAATCTTTTCGAAAGGTCGTAAGGCAGGTTGCACATGTATCAAACAATTATGGATCTCTCCAAGAATAAAATGAAGTGTGACAAAAATATCATGAGTGGATTCAAGTGCTTTACCTTTAGGTGGATCTAATGTTTTATCTTTGTCTTCTTTTTATTTTTGACCATATTTGGTTCTCTCTCAGGGGGTTTTTCATTTTGCCGCATCCTGTCCATCTCTACCATAGCCAATGTAGTGAAGACTGGGTCTTTCTTCCTGATGGTGTTTACCACCCTTATCTCTGAAATTACTTATTCTACATCCTCTTTTTTTGCCACTTATTTCACAAGAAATGTGTGTTTGATTCTTCTCTTTCCGAGAAAGGAACATTGCTTCTTTATGGGATTTATTTCTTATCTTCCTCTTCACAAAAGTTTTCTCTCATTCTGCAAACTCTTCCTCCAGTGTGTCAAATGTAATGGACTTGAGTTACTCATTAGCTCGCAAGGATTCAAGATAACTAGAGTATGTATGGTTGAGGGCCTTGACAACGAATATGAGAGAAATGTCCATCTTAATTCTAGTGGCACCTACACCATGCATGACGACTCTAATCTCATAGGCTAGGTCTAGGGGTTTATCGCATTTCAATTCAAGATTGAATTTTTTGACCATAAATTAAACAAATTTCTCTAATTATAAGTGTGTCGTTATTCAATGCACCATAATAATTTGTAACTAAAACTATATTAAGAATCATCTATTCACTTACAAAAGTAAAAATAAAGGCAGAGGCTTTGTTTCTTTATTCTCCTAAATGGATATTTCTTTATCTAATGTGGGCTTAGTAGGTGCATTTTCCTGCTCTCCTTCACTTGTACCTTTCCATAAGTCATTAAAAATTAGGGTATTCTTGATCTTTAGGGACCACTCTTGATAGTTCTCCTTGCCACTTAGCATAGTGAAAACAATAGAAATGATAGAATGCATCTTAAAAAAATATTTTGAATTTAGATTGAAAATGGATAAGCAAAAAATATGAAATAATAATAATATCTATTTCTTCAAATGTTTAAGGGGGAGGATTTCTCAGAAACCTTAAAAACGTATGCAGCTCTATTGAAACACTTGATACCATCACTTCCTATTTTATTTAGGTATGCCTCAATGTAATTAAATTCAATTAATTCATGGAATTATTCAATTTGTCACCTACAAAGTGGTATAAGCCTTGTTGTTTAACTAACTCCAAGATCTCACAGTCTCTCTAGAGTTACTTTCCTTATGCATTTCTCAAACTCATCATTGGTGTTTTCACTACTAGCTAGAAAAATCACAGATTCATAGTTCAATATTTCAATCAACTATATGTGCGTGAGAAACAATTGAAACACCTATTGCACAACTTCTACACAAGGGGGAAACTCCTCGTTGTGCACGATTGGATTCTGCAAACAAATTAATTCCAACATCATGTCTGAGTGTGATATGTAGAATGATGTATTGTGAAACATCGTGTACATAATGTGCAAGACCCTACCAATGAATTTATTGTAAATTCCTTTAAAACAAATGACCAAACAATGACAAAGAATCTTTATATATGGTTGTGATCTGGATGCATATCTACCATAAACAAGAAATTCTACCCTGATGAAACTCAATCCACTCTTATTTTTGGTATCCAAGTTGTGTGTCTTCTCACTTGTTTGAAATGGGAGGTTCCCTGCTTAAGCCCCCATTTATGGGTTTTCATATCACCGCAAGCCATACAAATATGATATGGGTTTGTATGAGAAACATATTGACAATAGTACGAGTGATTCTAGATATAAAGGTATGAGAGTGGTACATAAAGAAACAAACATGTATGTTGGGTCCACAGGGAGAATTAAGGAAATATATTGTTGTAGGTCTGTGACTTGCGATGTCGGGAATAGACAATGAAGAAGTTACAAAGAAAGGCCAAAAATGCCTATAAATTGGCCTCTAATACAATGTTAACAGGTTAGGTAGCTCCCAAATTTCATTGATTTGGATTAACCCAAAATTATATATTCTATTATATAATATATAAAATAATATATAATATATATATAGTTAATAAATATATATATATTGTATGACGGTATGTATGTATGTATGAGTATGAATTATGTATTAGTATGTATGATGTATGTAGTATGTATGTAAGTATGATGTATGATAAACATATACGCAATAGTGTGTGGTTGTGTGTGTGTGTATATCCGAAGATTGTCATGACCTTTGGTTTCAAATTCTAAGGTCCAATATCTCTTCATATTCTAATGGTTTAGATTTCCAATATTTACATATTTACAAAATATTTATAATTCAACAAATCCCTAAGGATAAGGTGTCTAACACCACATTCCTTAACTTGTTTATCTTTCAAATTATGCTTGATGATTCATTGTGCCCATTTTGATTTCTTAACAAGCATGCATATTTTAGAGTTCCCTAATTTTTCATTAGAATTATTTTCATGTTTGACTGGATATCTTTATGTCCACCATGATCAAACTTTACTTCGACATTTGACCTCTTTCTTTGTTTGAATGTTTCATTTCTTGAAGTGATACAATGGTTCATACGTTAATTTTTAACATTTAGAATGTTTCTTCTTAAGTCTTTCAATATTTCATTAAGCCCCATTTACTATACCACATTTTTTATTCCCTAATATGTTTTCCCAATCATTTCAATAATCTTTGAATGGATTATTTTTTGAACTTTCTTAATGATTTATCAAGCAATTCTTTACTTTTGAATTAATCATATTTCATACTCACTCAATGGTTCATTGGGAAATTCTCTACTTCTGAATTTACCATCTCTTGAGTTTCCTAAATGTTTCATTAGGTAAAATTTTAAAATAATAAATATTTATTTGAATTTGCATGACAATTCATCATGCAAATTTTGTAAATTTGATTGAACATATTCAAAGGTGACCTCATAGTTTATTAGGTTAGTAAACAATTATGGAAATCACTTCATATGTGGGGCATCCTATTGATTATTGTAACTCATAATAGGGAACCAATACAAACTAATGTAGCACAGATGGATGTTTTGACAATGAAAATCAAAGGAGTTGTTTTTTCAAGAATAAATGTTTGTAATACACTATTGCCTATGAGGTAAATGACTAATGATGGAAATGATAACCAAGGTACTAGGTCCCTAAATAAAATGTGTTGTGGTAAGCACATGAAAATCCATCGGTGAAAGAACAATGATGATTCCCTTTAAACCAACATAAGGGATGACAAAAAATAATAAATGATAAGGACATGGATTTGGCACAATGGGATGAGATCGTGAAGTGTATAAAATTTAAGAATTACATTGAGTGGAGCATAAATGATGGTTTCTTGAGTGACCATTACCTTAATGAGATAACAAAATTAGATATTATTATGGAGATTGGGAGGAAAGTAATGTTGATGGAGTACAAGAGACCATAAATACAAAGAAAAAGTAAAGGTGCCAATGGGACCCATGATGGCCATGTGATGAATATGAAAGAATGAGATGAGAAAGATTCAAAAGCCATGATAACAAATTTGGTGAGATACTGAGAGATTGGACTCAAGACCCAATGGGACCCACTAACAAATAAGATGATTTAACACATCACTAATTCCTTGAAAACAGGTGAAATTGATTACTTCTCAGATTGATGAAGAGATGTAAAATGGTGCAAAAATTAGCGAGATTGCCTAAATTCAATCCTTTCCAACTTTAATTTTTTGATTTTTAATTTTTTTATGTTTGTGATTTTTTCTTGGTATTAATATTAGAAAATTGTAGGTTTTTCTCTTACAAGCAATACAAGAATGATGTACATAAATTTACAAGAGGTATATACGCATATGCAAGTAAGATGTTTTGAATGGCGGTAAGGGATTATGATAGTGAATTAGTGTCAATAATGGCAATACCTATGGTGGGTATCCTTTGAAAGGGTGTTTTAATATGGATATTTTCTTGTAAATAAGGCCTAGACACATGGATGAATTAAAATGGTGGTTTCCAAATCCTAAGGGGGAAATGAAATAAGAAACTAAATCATAAGCACTCTGGAGCCCATAAGGTAGAGGTAAAAAATTGATGAGAGTGAAATATGAGGCTCACTATGAAATAAGATATTATGAGGGCTACTAATACTTAGGTGACATGGGTGTGAAAGTGTAAAGTGAACTAAAATATTCAAACATGTGTAGGGGAATCTCTATTTTATAAGAGTCTGAAAGTACTCTAAGTGCTAACACAACTCATGAGGATGGGGTGGAACCTACAAAAAGTTAAAAGGCATATAAATGTCAAAATTATGTGCTTTCAAAGGGGAAACCTAAGTATATACACCAGTGTAATGAATATACCTAAAACGGCTAATGATGGTTAGTAAAACAAGTTAAAGATACAAAAATCTAGTCCAAGGTCTTACATCCAAGAAACAATAATTAGAAAACCTTGTTATATCATCTATGACCTATAGAACTCATGGAAGCGTATGTAAATTGTTAGAGGCAATTCAACTATGGAAAAACAAGTGATTTTCAAAATGAAACATTAATCCCAGATATCCTCCTCTAATACACAAGGGTGTGATCATAAGAAGGAAGAAAATATGTTTTTCAAAGGAAATGGAATATATGAGCATGATAGTTGAGAAATTTGGCTTAGAAAGAATTTGTTGAGAGGACATTGGAGAAGATGGTCCCTAGGATTGTTATTTAAATAGGTAGTATCTTTTAAGATATATTCCACCAAAAGTATGACACAACTCATTCAAATCACGAATCACATAGATTGCAGAGGGATGATACATTTATGAGTGGCAATACCAAAGAGGAATGCATATGAGGTTGAGAATACATGGGAAAAGGAATATTATTGACAAAGGAAATGGATGCATTGGAGAAAAGTAACACTTGGTAGTATGTTATTGTTGTGAGTAGGAAAATGCCTTAGATGCCACAGAACCAGATCTAACAAACTAATAGGAAAAACTTACTCTGATACGATTGTTGGACTATAGGCCAGAAATAAGGATAAGCATGATTGCATTTTAAGAAATATGATATAAATTTAAATGCATTAGTCTGACCCTTGGATTCATCTCCCAAGGTCACTTCGACTACAAAGATGGCACTCCATATTCCACACCATAACCCTATTAGATTAGGTGTCTAACATACATCATGTGAATGATGAGGATAAAGTAATGGATGGGATTTCAATCATGAAATGAATTTGCAAGGGATTTTTTTATAGCATATGCTAGTGTTAGACATGCAAAGTAGGAAACAAAAGTAACAACCCTAACCTACTTTATAATTGTGGTAATTGGGCTTAGTTCATGTCATTGGAAGAAAGTTCCATTTCTTCTGGTTAGTAATTTTCTCCATGTCATTACAATGTATAATTCATTTTGGTAGTCAATGTGCTTAGGTTTGGTTTGGTAAATATTTTGAGCTTGCTAGGTGACAAGTGTAGTTTTTAGGAAGAGAACGATTTTGCTTCCCTATATTAAATCCTAGTTCTCCTATCTTTATCATGTCATAGATTCCCTACTCTCATATTGATTTTGTCCCTAATTCTTAGCATTATCCTATCCCTTGGTAGTATCAGTCTTTAGTCTTTCTTGCGTTTGGGTTGTTCCCTAATTGGGGCCATCACCTTCTCATCCACATTTTATTTGTTATAGTCACTCTTGAAATGGATTCTATAGTTGATTAAAGGCATAAGGTAAACCATCTCCCTGTTCTCAAAAACTTGGTCTCTATTTAAAGTATGGAGCCTCATTTGTCGCTTGTTCTTCCTCATCAAGGTTTTTTGCTTGGTTTATTGCTTTATTTCTATTATCATGAGTAGTGCTCATCTAATACATCTTTGTTTATAGTGGTTTCACTTCTATCTCTAATCTAACATTTTATTCAATCATGAAACCTACTTGCCATGTTTTTGACATTGTATATAGTAGGAGGAGTGCCTACAAAGGTTCTTCCATGGCCCCTACACCCTCCCCTCCCTTGAATACTACACATTTCTTGACTAAGGCTTAGCTGGATGCAATGAGTTTTCCCTCATACTTTCGACTTTAGCTTTTGAGGATACCAAAAGGGAAATCGACATCATTGAGAAGAAATTTAAATGGTAGATATAACAACTCTCAAAGGAGCAAGTGGATGTAGATTTTAAACTATGTATTCTTGATTCTGATTTTTCTTATACTAAAGACACACAAAAAAATCATTAAATTATATTGAATGAAAAAAGCATTAAATGTGTGAGTTTTTTAGGTGAAAGGAAACCAACAAAAGGCTATAGTGAACAAGCTATATGACATGGTTTAGAAATTTGATGCTTTATTATGGGAAATCTTCAATATTGAAATTTCTATCAACACTCCTACATACTTTCAAGGCACCCATATGGAGAACATAAACCTATTCATAGCATATAAGGATACTCCCTTCAATCCCATCCTAGTAAATGAGGAGCCAAAGAAGCATAACTAAGAGGGAGAATGTGTGAAGTAAGTGGATGTACCTTCAATATAATCTCTCATGTTTATATAAAAGAGAAACATCATTTATAATGTTCATCACTAATTTCATGTTTTCTTTGGAAATAGGATAAGAAGGCAATTATATCAATTTATCACATACATATATATATATAGGTACGATGAAAACTATGATATAAAATCATTTGTGCTATGATTACTTTCAAGGTGGTAAGCCACATAAAATACTATTATACTCTTCTTCTTTTTTTCCTCTTTTATATTATATAATACTAACACAACTAAAATTACACATATAAATTTATATGTAATTTCAATTAAAAAATTCCAAAAAAATTAATATATATAAAATATATCCTTTTAAATTTAACATTACTAATATTAAAAACTTTTAATAAAATAATAAGTAAATAATGCATAAGACAAATAAGATTTTTTTAGTTAAAGGAAATTTATAAATGTTTTTATAATTTTATATTTTTTACAAAAATTCAATCATATAAATTTCAAGCAAGATTTGCGAATTTTTATTTTTAAAATAAATTTTTTAAATGCATAAATAGATCCACACCCTAAAAAAACCTAAGCACTTTAAATTCTATAAAAAAACAACTTAAATCAAATTTTTAAAAATCTCTCCCAATTAAAATAATAAATAAATAAAAATAAAATAAATAAACACTTAAATACAATTTTAAAAATCTCTCCAAAAAGAACAAAACAAAACAAAACAAAAAACAAAAAAACACAACCAAACAAACCAACAAACACAACCAACAAAAAAAAACCAAAACCCAAAAAATTCTTTAAAAACATTATACATGAACCAAAAAAATAAATCAAATCTTTAAAACTTTTTTTCTAACTTATTCACATGATTTTATTATTATGTCATCGAAACTTTTCTATACATATTCTCTCTATTGGCGTGCTTACTAAAAAGTAGTTGAGTTGAATCAAGGAAGTGCGCATTCTTTATAAGTTTACACCTTATGAACGCTTAACCTATAAACCTTAATATTAAACAAATATCATATACCTAATTCAGCTTCATATATCTTTGAATAAGTTTAGACCTACCATTTATAGGTATATCACGCTTTCCACTTTGCCAAATTATATAACATAAATCCCATAAAAGAGGAAGGCCAATCATCACCACCTCAATTCTCTTTATAGCCAATATGGCCATTTCCATTAAATATATTTATCATGGGATTACTTTTGACTTTTTAAAATGCTATAAAAAGAAATCCGAAGTGACCCTGCAATAATGTTGAAAGTGATGTACACCTCCACTTGTTTTGGAAAGTTTGTTGGCTCACTTCTATAAAAAGACCATACAACTAATTATTTTTTCAAGTCATGATTCTTGATATTCATTTGATGTGATGTGTACTTGTAACTATTTATTTATAGGAAAATGCTAGGTTTTTTTTAATATGGAAGTGTTAGGTTGGCATTCAAAATGTTGGAGTAATATTTTGGTGCCTCATGTCATGTGCTCATGAAGATGGTTTCGTTGAAGTTGATTTTCACAATTATTCATATAGTACAAAGAATTCAACACTATATAGTCACTGAATGCATAAACTATTCCAACTTACCTTGAGTTAAAATAATTAAGAAAAGTATTCCATGTGGATGGTGATTTTGCATAAATTTGATTTCAAATTTGCATCCACTAAAGTGAACAAGTGTTTGATTTTCACTAAGCTTATGTGAAATTACCTGATGAGAAAAAGTGTGAAACTGAATTATTACCAAATGAAAATAGATTCCTCATTACATCTAATGGTCCTTGATACAAGGAAATATTAGTATATCTCCAAATACAAATGATCCTCTCTCACTTCTCATATAACAAATGTCAATACATTCACCACCATTATGTAAATAGATACCTCATTATTAACAACACTTTGTATTATTAAGGGGTTGATCACATTTTATGTCAATCACTGGCCCACGATGAGGCTAAAAGAGGGTTTGTAATGATTGTCATAGTGGGGCTTGTGGGAGTTACCATTTTGGATTGGCTACAAGTCAAAAGACTTACACGCAAAATATTTTTGGCCTTCAAATTTCAAGAATTGTATGGATGTGGTTATGAAATGCCACCACTATCAAAATTTCACAAAGAAAATGCACACATATCTAGCTCTATTTTACCTTTTTTTCAACATGTGCCTTTTTGTTAAGTGGGGATCAATTTTATGACATGTCATCCAATTTTGATGTAGACCATAAATACATGATTGTGGTCATGGTCTAATTTTCCAAGTGGGTTGAAGCCATGTATACTTTCTTTAATTTTCCAAGTGGGTTGAAGCCATGTATACTTTCTTTAATTTTCCAAGTGGGTTGAATCCATGCATACTTTCTTTAATGATAGTGAGACAAATATGATTTTTGTATTCAATTAGGTCATTGGTAGGTTTGGTGAGCCCAAAGTAATTTCCATTGATCATAGCATACATTTTCAAAATAAAATAATAATGGACCTAGTAGCCAAATTGGGTTCCCACATGAACATTCATCTCCTTGCTATCCTAAGGTGAATGAACATGTATAAGTTATAATTAAAACTTTGGAAAACTATACTTCAAAGGAAAATTAACAAGAGCAAATCCAATTAACACGCTACTACTTGGTTCATTCCTCTTTGGTGTGTGCATGGAGTATAGGTCATCTTACCAAGAGCAAATCCAATTAACACACTACTACTTGGTTCATTCTTGTTTGGTATGTGCATGGAGTATAGGTCATCTTACCAATTGAGTGTTAGATCCCTTCTTTGAAGTTAATGACTGGGCTCTTACCAAACATGACTTTTGAGGAAAAGTGTCTTATTTACTTAGGATGATTGGATGAAAATTGTAGGGATATAGCCACTTCCAATGACGTGCATAAATTATGTGTTAAGGCTTAATAGTATAAATTAGTTTGTCATTGGTTTTCTTTGAAGGAAACCTAGCTTCATCTTATGACTAAGACAAAGACACTTTGGGGTTTGTGATCTGGGTGGATATTGGTGGCCACCTGCCTTTTCCACTTGGACCCCTAAAAATATTTCTTTTTAGTTTCATGTTATCCAACATAGTTTCCTATTTCAATGGTTTTCTATTTTTGGTTGTTTTTTTGGCTCCTGAACTTTTGGATCTGTTTTGAGGCCCTTAACAACATTTTTTGGAGAAATGGGAAAACATAGAGTAATTATACCTTTTGATTACAATCAAAAGTTATTTTCCTCATATAGATCTTTCTAATGAGGTATCATGTGTGCCAAACATAGATTGTATGCCAAAGTTATGACCCCGAGAAGTTGACATTCCAACTAACCCCAGTGAGGCCCACAAGATTTTGGTGCTTCGTCTCCTAGAGTTAGGTTTTTGGATGTTTAGGGTTTTCCATTGTTTCTTGATGATAAAAGGGCCTTTGAGGCTCATTGTAACAAAGTTCAGAAGGAATATAGTTGTCACGTCACTTATAAGAGATAAGCTACCATTGCCTGAGCTGGATTGTTTCCATTTTGCATGTAATAATTTTCAGCATTTATTATTAACTAGCACAACCACATTAATAAATGTGGTTGACATATGTCGTAGGCATCAACTTAATATACATTATATTATAATAATTAATATTATAAACCTAATATTTAGATATTAATATTATATTAATATAAACATAAATATAAATATTCCTAATTTAATTTAAATATTTAATATATTAAACATTTATGATAGTGTAGTTAGCTTAATTGACATTTTTTCTATAATAATATTCAATAAAATTTGAATATATGGTTGAAGGAATTTTTTTTACTTTATAGTTGAATTATTAAGTTCCAATAAAAGGGGAAAAAAATTTAATTAACTAAATTATGTGTTTCATATTATTATATGTATTGATATCAGTTTTTAAAATTTTTCAAAGGATAACACCTTCCATCTATTAAAACTAAACTATGCTTTAACTAAATTATTAATTAAAAACATAGGATTCATGTAAACAATTTAAAATTACGAAACTTCTTGACAAAAGTTAAGATGTAACTATTTTTCGATGTTAGAATCCAATCAATAGTCTTTACAGGTCATGGAAATCGAAAGGAGTTGCCTTTAGTGCAACTTTTTGGAAGCTTTTATGGTGGGTTTTTCTGGTCTACTTTCTCTAAAATCCGGCAGGAATTTATTGAAATCACAAGCTTGATGGGTAATCCTGTGCAATCAAAGTGCCCTAGGGGTTTTCCAGGGTGTTGAATCCATATATACAGTAAAAAAAAACTAGTTTAGATAACACAAATCAAGATTTCACCTCAATTTTTTCCACCGAATTTCAACACCGGAAAGTCTAAAAGGTCACACTAAAGACAACTCCAAATCGAAATGGTCTTGGAAAGCTTATGTTGCATACATCACAACACCAATATTTCTATAAAATCATTAAAGACGTGCAACTTCTATAATAATACCTAAGCAATTTCCCTATCAACGTATGAAAACCGTGCAGATAGGCGAATCACTCTCCTCTCCATTGTAACATAGAGACGGTGAAGAGCAAGAGGAGGGTAGCTTAGTGAAATTTGTTTCTATAGTAGTTGGGCTTGCTTGTAAAGAGCCCATGGCAAAGGAATCTTGGGATTAAAATGTTGCGTCCATTATCCTTGAAATTGTGAGTGGTGTTCTAATTCCTTTGCCAACAGGATGTACAAACAGAGACCTGGACAAACTGGGAGATGAAACACATCAATTGAATGGACATAAATGAATTAAATTAAGACACATAGATATATTTGTACATATGTGTCACTTAGAATTTTTCTATATTGTGTATTATATTTTATTGGTTTAGAAACACCAAGATTAGGGTTTAAAATAAAAACAAATTCTTACCTAAGCAATGGAACATGAATATAAACACAAAAATGGTGATAAAACAAGCAAATATTAATGAAACACAAAGAATTGGAGACTCTCACTGATAAGTACTCAATTGCCACATCAAATGAACTGAATAGACACAACTTAGAGACAATGGCACATTTTATTAATAGTTTTTTAATAAATTATAACCACATCCATGTTTCACCAATTATTTTTTAATAAATGAAAGAGGAGAAGACCTAAGAAACTGGAAAACCTTTAGAAAACCTTTCATATTGTCCATTGGATCATGTATTAGACTAAGAATATTCGCTTGGCTTGAAATCTCAACCATTCATTTTATTGAAAATAGAAATTCCTCAAGCCCAATTCCAATATAGACCATGTATGCGGTGTAATTAATTGAAGTTTAGTTTTCATTGTATCTCTATGTTTCTATTTAAATATGTATCTTATTTCATTCCTTCATATATCCAAATCAATGGTACCAGAGCAGTCTTCTCTTTCTTTGTTTTTTTGTGCATGTCCCCAACGAGGTTGGGGTGTAAAGAGTTGGGACTTGAAATGGTTGTACCCTTTCAAGACCGCCTCATTGACCCTGATAATCTCCCATGGCAGAAGAGAAGAAAGACGAGGGAGCAGCAGATCCTTTCAAACTATTGCTCAAATAAGCCCTCAAGTGGCAAAGGAACGAGATGATGGATAATTTTTCCCATATCCTTCAGCTACTACCAATGGGTGAAGCATCTTCATCTAACAGTCACTTTGGAGATGCCACCCCCTTTAAGGTACAAGTTACCTTTGACATTCCTATATTTGAAGGTCAGATAGATGCAGATGTTGTAGATAGATGGTTAAATATGTTGGAAGGATATTTCTGAGTCCATAATTTTTCCAATAGGAAAAATATTACTTTTTCACTCCTCAAGGCTGCCCCCCATGTCAAGGACTGGTGGAAAACTCACTGTGAGAAAAAGGATGAGGAGGCGCCCTCACTATTTTCAGCCACACCCTCTTGTGGTTCTTTCTGAGACACCCTTAAGGAAAAATATTACCCTGTTGGGAGATATGAAGACAAGTATACAAAATGTACCACACTACGATAAAAAGGGACCAAGAGGTGCTAGAGTTCACAAATATTTCTCATACCCTACACACAAAGTTGGGTATCAAGGACTCTTAGTGACACCTGGTACTCAAGTACCATGGTTGTCTACACAAATACATCCAAGCATAAATGGAGTTCTTGGACAACTCTTGTTTGGTGCAATGTACTGATATGTTGCCAAGATCTAGAAAAAAATTAAACAAAAGAAGTGGGACTTTGGATCTGTGGATCTGAAGCAGGGAAAAATCTCCTCCAAATTGTAGATTAAAGGGCCAAGCCAAGGAGGAATGACCAAGGACAACCCATTGAAGCCAAAATCAAAGAACAACAACAAGAAGATAAAGAAAGACACAGGGAAGTGGTGTGACTTCCATAAGAACCCCACTCGCAACACAAATGAGTGTCATGAAAATCAGCCACTAGTGGTCGAGATAAACACTTAAGAGTCATATGCATGTTCTGAATCAGAGACAGAACCCAACAAGGGGAAACATATCATCAATACAAAACCCAATGCCATCGTTTCCACCACCAAGGTCAAGAAGATTGATCCCGGAGATCTAGAGGAGGGTGAGTGTCTCTTCCACTCATAGATGTGGGTGAAGGGTTCACTGCTACAGTTCATTGTTGACAACAAAAGTGAAAATAACTTCATCTTAGCTAAGGTTGTGAAGCAGATGTGCCTACTAAAAACACCACACCCATATCCATACAACATCAGGTGGCTCCATGAAGGGCACAATCTCCACATCAGCCAACAGTGTCACCTTCCCTATAGAATCAAGCCTTTCACGAATGAGGTAATGTGAGATGTTTCTCCCCTTGAATTTTGTGAATTTATATTAGTAAAACCATACTTGTGGAAGTGTCATGTTGTGTATGAGTCCATGCCTCACACTGTTATTATTACTTTTGGCAGTAAGTTATACATGATACTAGAGGTACCCTAGCCTACCATAATTTCTTTGATTTCTGTTAAGAAACACAGTAAGATCATCTCTAAGATTGAGATTTTTTTTTCTTTTTTATTTGATCTCAAAGTAAGTGGAAGATTATAGCCACATCTAGCCTTCCTTTCATCCCCCAAGAAGACATCACCACCATTGTATTTCTCATACTTGTAGAACCACTCTCTATGGGGAGTGAAGTGAAAGGATGCACCTGAGTCAATCGACCATGCCTCATGATCTACATGTGTACTTGAAGAAGCCAAGTACACATCCCCACCTTCATCTGAGGTGGTTTTCGCCTCTGCAGAAGGAGCATCATCAGATCCCTTTCCTTTATCAGGAGCTTTAGATTTACACTCCCTTTTAAAGTGCCCTTCCTTTCCGCATTTCCAGCACACCACCTTTGTAGGTTTTCCTGGAGATTTAGATCTCCCACTTGATGACTTATTTTTGTTTCTGTTCTGGGACCATCCTCTTACAGACAAGGCATCACCATTATGGCTCTCCATATTTTTCCATCTCATCTCCTTCGTTAGCAAGGATGAGACTATTTCATGAAAATGCAAGGCAGTTGAATTGCTACCTATTGCAATAACCAGACTATCCCACGAAGCTGGTAGAGAACAAAACAAACTGATGCACTTATCTTCATCTGAAATTTTAATATCAACATATGATAACTGACTTACCATAGTTTTAAATGTGTTCAGATGTTCTGTCACTAAGTCTCCATCTTTCATCCTTAGGTTATACAGCTTTTTCCGCGGGAACAATTTATTCACTAGAGACTTAGATTGGTACAAAGTCCCTAACTTGTCCCATAAAGCTTTCGTCGTAGCTTCCACTGATACATTTAGAAATACTGAATCTGAGACACATAATCGTATTGTGCTCTTTTCCTTCCGGTCCAACTTCTTCCATTCTTCATCGGACACTCCCGTTGGTTTAGTACCTAGATCTGCCGCGATCCACTGATATTTATCCACCAATAGATCCTCCATATTGAGTTTCCACAACTCAAAACTCTGACCATTAAATTTCTCAATCTCTATGTTTCCACTGCTTGCCATCTTCTTTCACCACCAGAATCGTTCTTGCAGATCTCCCACTGAACAGGGTCTACCATAGGCCCGATCGAAACCCCTTAGCAACAAAGTCATCCCCTTGAAGCCAAAACAACTTTGATACCAAATGTAGGTTTTGACCCCGTACAGAAATTACCTGCATACGAATTCTAAAACACAGAAAATAAACAATGCGAGAGCATAACACATAAAACACATATACACGGATATTTTCCCCTGGATCCCAAAACGGGACTACCAACTTGATTTTTCATTATATTCCTTTCAATGTTATAATACATATGTATACATGCTGAAGCATCCAATACCATGGACCGAGAACCATCACATCTAATACAATGGACCGAAAACCATCGTGTCCAAAAACATGTGCAAAAATCATGCAAAAAACCATAGGTGGGTCCGCCCAACGTAACATAGGGTCCAAAACCATATGGGGTTATGTGTACACCTCAAACCCCCTATGATCCCCCCTCGCTACACAATCGACACAATGAAGGGGGGCTCCCCCCCCCCTCTAACCCCCCGGTTAACTATGTGGGCTAGTCTTGGAAAGAATATAACACAACCCAACATTTACAAGAGCGATTCGGAATTCTGCAACATACACCAGATGCTCCTGTGAGGCAAGCAAGTTCCAAATTTTCACCTCCATGATGCATTTTTATGCCACCTAGGACAGGTTTGTGTTCCTTAAAACGAGCATGCCAAGATGATCTGGGAGGCACACTAAAGTCAGGTCAGTGGATATTTCGCGGTAGAGAAAACATTGGCAGTGCTGCAAAAGTAATTTTATTGGTCGAACATTCGACGGGATGTTAGGAAGTCATAAGATCCTGCATTGCTTGCGTCATTTCCAAATCGACCATCAAGAAGCAAGACCTATATACTCTTATGCTACTCCTAGTCAACCTTGGAAATCCATCTCCATGGATTATATGTCAAGCCTTTTTTCTACTAAGCATGGAAACGACTGTGTTTTCGTGATCATCAACAAATTCTGTAGATGGCCATTCTGGTAGCCTACAAGAAGAGTATCACAGCAGAAACCACTACTAAGCTCTTCTTTGAATGAGTATGAGTACACTTTAGGTTCCCACAGTCCATTATCTTAGATTGGGATAGTAGGTTCCCAAAGTAAATTTCGGTCAAGTCTCTGGCCGATTATGGATACCAAGCTCACTAAGTCCATGACTTTCCACCTCCAAACTGATGGCCAAACAAAGGTTGTCAACAGGATGATCATACACATTTTGCACATGTACAACTTGAAGCATCCATGCACATGGGATGAAATCCTCCCCTATTTCTAGCACAACTACAATGGAGCTCTCCATAGCTCAAATGACCACATCCCTTTTCAAGTGGGATAGGGATTCTAGAGTTAACAACTTCATTGAGTGCATTTATCACATCTGACAGCAGGTCCATGATATATTGGATAGAGCCAATGCTAAGTACAAGCAATGACATGATCAACATCGTGTGTCACACAAGTTCCAGGTGGGCGAAAAAGTTTAGTTACATCTACAGAAGGAATTCCTTGTTGGGCCCCATCGCAAGCTTCACCCGCTTCAATATGGGTCGTACACGATCACCAAGGTTGTTGGGGAAAATGCCTTCAAGCTCAGCATTCCACTATTCCTTAGTTTGCACCCAGTATTCAATGTGGACCTCCTTCAACCATAGTTTCCACCATTGTTGGACACATCTGACATTGCACAACAACTCACACCAACATAGTTAAATCCACACTACATGGAACATGCCACAAGTGATCAAATCATGGACACATAGATCAAGAACACTCACCAATAGAGGATGCATCTATATTAAGTTGTCAAAGCAGGCCAACTCCTTCACCAGGGACCAGGTTCAACAGAAATTTCCTCACCTCATGGAGGTTCTGCATGCAATGGGGACAATTGCTTCCTAAGGAGGGAGGACTGATCCAGGTGGATATTGTGTCCACCCACCCATTCCACCTATTCCTCTAATCGGTTTCATCATTTTCCTTGTTTATAGGAACATTTACTATTTTTAGTAGTTTTTCGGGTCCCGAACTTCCGGAGTAGTTTTGACCCCCCCAAACGACGTTTCTTTGATGTCTGCAACAGGCTCACATCTAGATATTTCCAATGAGGTATTGTATGCACCAAACATAGATAATATGACCAAGTTATGACCTCGAGAAGTTGGCTTCCCAACTAACCACAACGAGGCCCACAAACTCTTGACGTTCCATCTCCTGGGGTTGGGGTTTTGGTTGTTTAAGGTTTTCCCTTTTTGTTCAATAATAAAAGGCCCTTGAGCCTAATTGTAACACAATTCAGAGGCATGTAGCTGCCACATCTCTTCTTAGAGATAAGCTACCATCGCCCTAGCTAGTTTATTTCCATTTTTGTATGTAAGCATATTTCAGTTTTGTGATATTAATGAAACAAGTTTTATTTATGTTTCATCTTTGTGTTTATGTGTATATTTGTATTTTTGTGCATTCCTGCATAAGTCCAGATCAATGTACATGCTTTTCCTTAAGGAAATAATTATACCATATGCTCTTTTCCTTCAAGCAAGGAGCACATGTTCTAAAATTTGTATAAAATAGCTAATGTGTATTAATTTCATGTTCTTAACCAATGTGCATTAATTTCATGGTCTTGAGTAGGAATTGTGGGTTCCATATTGTTTTGTTCATCCGTAATTTCCATTGTTAATGAATTTAACCAACTTCTAAGAGTATAAATAAGGTTCATATGTTGGAGAAGGGGTGAATTTCCATATCATTATCCTCATGCTAGAGAATTGCATTAAGAATTTAGTATTGGATTTATATTATCATTCCCTTAAGTAGAAACCCTTATTTTTGAACTTGTTCGCTTGCTCAGAGTTTGGATTTAGATCCTAGTTTATTTTCCCATTCATATATAGTATGAAGTTTTGAAGTGGAGTTCAAAATTCTATAGGTTGTTTCATTAAGGAGGAACCTAGGATTTGGTGATGAAGGTGCTCGCAAAAAATTCAATTATTAGATTGTTGTTATTTTCCATTTAATATAAAATCGTGTTTCTTATCCCCCTTGAATAATTACTATGTAATGCATTTGGTCATCATTGTTGATTACATTATTTAGGGCTGAATTGAGCACCTAATGTCAATTTATATTAGTTAATTGTAAGTAGTTTTTTAATTTGTCATAAGCTAGATCATTATTGATTTCTATCCTTGATTTGGAGGAAAGTTTTTATTTTCAAATTATGTGCAAATTTGAGGAAGAGATTAGAACATTTGAAGTATTTAGGATTCTCTAAAAACTGCTTTTGAGATACAACTAAAGCATGTAACCACCTAACCATATTTATTATTCTCCATACATACTTAGTTATATTGATGTACATAACTAATCTAGAAAGATAGTTATAGGATGTTTATCCACTCTACCATTGATTTGATCTTTGTGGGGGTTACTACCTATAACAAGTGCTTGTAAGCTTATATTTTTTAAACATCATTTAGCTAGAGAAAAATCAATTATTTTCAATATGGAACATTGGTCCAAGATATCATCTTTTGATCCACAAAAGTGTGTAGTAGGGGGGAATAAAAAAAAAAAAAATCAGAGGAAATTGAGTCTAAGCACATGACAATGGAATAATTAGCCCCCCAAAGAAGTTGATGGGAGGACAAAGGTAAAGATGGTCCTCAAGAATGTAAAGTAAAGAGGTATCCACCTCTAAGATATCTTTGTAGGCCACATAATATTATGATTGAAGAGATAGGGGTACACATCCACACATGGAAGGACATATAAATTTGGCGATACATAGAGGTATAGGTATAATGCTAATATTCAAGTCCATGCTAAGAAAATAATCCAAATATTTTGAGTAGAAATTGCATAAATGGTGTGAATTGGTGCACATAGTGACTGAATGCACTCAACAATATGTTGGAAGTATTGAAGCAAAAAGGATATAAAAGAGTGTCAATGATCAAAGTATTGTAATCAATCCCAAGCATGAATTGAATGGAAAAATTATGAGTAAAGGAGAAGTAAACCTTGAGGAGAAGCTTTTTGATGAATTGAGCTTATTGTGGAGCCAAAGGAGAGGGATTCAAGTGGAGAATCTTTTAACTCTGAACTTGTACACAATAACAATAAAGAAATAAATACTACAATTCCACAACAAGATTAATATTCCTAGCAATCAATATATGATCAACTGAAGAAGCATGCCAATAATTTGAAAAGATTTAATGGGACAAAGACACATAATGCTGTGCACTAACATCAAATAGAAAATCTAAGTATGAAATGAAAAATTTCACATTAAAAATTGATTAAAAAAATCTCACAACTCTTTCTTTTGGGTGCTTTATCCTCTTAAGACTCTCTCACTAATTATAAAGTACATTAGATAACATTTCCCCTTATAATATGGTTACTTGAGAAGCAATTTCAATAATAAAACTATTCATAAAACTTAATACAAAGATCATAATGTGTAACATTATAATCTTTAACCAAAAGTTAAAAAGGAAAATATATTTTCATTAAATTTATGAAAATGTTAAGTGAGACCTTTATTTATGAAAATTCTTAAAGATAAAAAAAAAAATCCATTTTAAATTTAGACTATTGTGATTGTACTCTTATATATATATATAAAACCATCTTCACATTTATTAGATAAAAATATCCTATTAGTATGAGCTTTGCTTAGTTAACACAACTCTTGCACTGGGCATTTGAATTTAATGGAACACAAAATTTAATGTTTTCTCTAGTAATGGGAATTATGGGAAATATAAGGAGCTCAAAGGAATTTTTATGTTGTTGTGTGTCCCTTGAGAATTATGGGAAATATAAGAAGCTCAAAGGAATTTTTATGTTGTTGTGTGTCCCTTGAGCTGGATGAAATTTTTTTTACAATTGTAAATTGAGAGTTGAGTCATGTCTTTTTTAACGATTGAATTGTCTTCTTCTCCATAATTTTAATCTTTTAAATGGAGTGACCATTAAATTTAATGACCACAAAATTTAATGTTTTCTAGAGTAATGGTAATGGGAATTATAAGGGGCTAAAGGAATTTTTATCCCTTGAACTAATGGTATGCACAATTTTTTATTATTGTAAAAGTTGAATCATGTCATTTATCATTAATTTGTCTCTCCATAATCTTGATTTTTTAGATGATCATATTTTGTGATAATAATTAAATATATATTATATGGTAATAAATAAAAGTAATAGGATAATATTTTTTTATAATATAAAATATAATATATAAGTATATATATATTTATAATTTTTCATTTTAAATTTGATTTGGAAATTAATTAATTATTTTGTGAATTGAGAAATCACAATTCAAAGGTTTTTAAGTCATTAAATAATTGGATGATTGCACCTAGTTTGGGTTATTCAATATGTATATGCTTGGATTTGTGCTTGTGGGATTTCAAACTAGTGAGCTATTTCACAATGGAGTATCTTAACGAACAATTTGTCACCATCTCTATGCCCCCGTAATATCTAAAATTTTTATTTAAATATTATATATATATATATAATTTTATTGAATTATATTAAAAAATAACAATTAAATACAAAACACATTTTATATTTATAATATTATAATGAACTTTACATGTTTTTTTGCTATAAGAGAAATCTAACTAGGGCAGGTTCATACTCATGTGATACAAGGTAAGTTCCTATGGCTACCACTATAATATTTAAGTGTTTATATATACCCTTTCCATAAATATGAATAAATCAAAATTTGAATTGATGACCTTTACACAAAAAAATGCCTTAACAATACACCTTATCATCAATTAATTTACACCCGAAAATTATTATAACTTATATATATAGCTTAACACATCAGATTTGGCTTTTAAAACTCATACTTATGTTAAGATGGGGGGCTAGTCCCTTTAGAAGCATGTATTAGGCCTAGAGTATATATTTACATTATATACAACTATCTCAATCACATCAATCATATTTTTACAGAAGCGAGATAGTACAAATATCTGCTGCGGAGCAGCGGAGCAAGTATCAACAACATATGGTTGCACCTGGGCTTATACCCCTTATATGACAATCACAAATTGAGCTCCCGTGCGTTAAATTACTCCTTTGTAAATCATTGTATATATATATGGAATGGGTGGGAAATTTGATATTAAGGAAAATCTAGAATTGTTAGATACATGACAAAATTACACTGCAATGCTTTAACTTTTACATTAATGATATTAAAAAGATAAATAAGCAATCATATTTTCCACACTAAACTAAATTATAATTATAATCTATTTTTTATATCATTATTTTTTGGGATCAATTCTTCACATTTTCTAATATTTTATCATCATAAACCACAAGTATTGTCCAATCTTGTTGGTCAGCCTTATCAAATATTCGACCTACCATTATCCCTGGACTCTCTTTAGACCTAGACTGACCCATTCCAATAAATATATTTATCATTATGATATATTGTGGCCTTTTGGCTTTTTAAATGCAATATAAAAAAATTCCAGAGTGCCCCTACAATAATGCTGGAAGTGATGTACACCTCAATGGTCTCCCCCTTTTGCAAAGTGTGAGGGGTGCAAAAGTGAACTTGTCCCCCACCCCCACTATACCACGTGTATTAGTTCACCGGTTTAAAGGACCAACGAACTATACATTAATTTTTTTAATTTAAAAAAATAATTGTTATTATTATTTTTAATATATCAATATTGCGTTGGTAATCATAACTTACATGTCGGTTCCAAATTCAACGATGATAAATTTTGCACGTGTAGAAAACATTCACATGATAATACAAAATAATTTAATTAAAAAAAATCCCAAATTAAATTCAATTAAATTAGTTTCGATGTTTATCTCCAATACCAGCTATCATACTTACGTGTCACACACTGGGTCTCTCGTGAGATCGAGGGAAACAACTGCGGCCGTCCGATGATCTGTTAGTGGTCCCCACCACCCAACACGTTGTGCGCTCTCAATGGCTGGATGTCGCGTCAACGTTGGTACATTCTGTCTCATTTGCCACCTTCCTTCGGCGGGTTAGGTGACCGGCCTTGACTGGATGACACGTGCCGGTTGGCTTAGCTACCTCCGCTCCAAACAAAATGAAAAACAGGATGCCGGAAAATTAGAAAAAGAATTAGACAATGGCGCTGATTGCGACGGTGACGTGAACACGTGGACGCGTGTGCGGATGAGAATCGCAGTAGGGAAGGACTCGTGGCAAGGACAGCTGGTCGACACGTGGTGTGGACAGGATTGATGGTTGTCCTATCTAAACTTATTTAATCACATCAATAATGATTTTGAAATCACACACAGGCTAAAAAAAAATGACAGTGAAAGCAATAAATGAATAATATACATGTATGAAGTTGTCTTTAGTGCCACTTTTTGGAGATTCCGGTGACGGAATTCGGCAAGAAAAATTGAGGTTAAATCTTGATTTGTATTATTTAAAATGGTTTTTTAACTGCATATTTAGATTCAGCGCCTTGAAAAACCCCTGGGACTCTTTGATTGTGCAGAAATTAGCTTTCAAACTTGCGATTCCAATAAATCGCTGCAAGATTTTGACCGGAAAAGCTTCCAAAAAGTCTCTTTAAAGACAACTCCTACATGTACACTGATTTACTTTTTCAAATCAGTGTATCATTCCCATGATCAAAGCTTATAACTTAACTCCACATTGCACTGTAATTTAGTAGTTGTATGGCAAATAAAACACTATAGACTAGAGAAATATAACTTGTTGAAATAAAAGTATTCTCAGCGCTCTGTCCTACTGAGGAAGAAATTCTGTACCAATCCAAGTTTGTCCCTAAATGATCCAAACTTCTCTTTTGTGAATGGCTTGGTCAAAATACTAGTTACATGTTGATTAGGGGAATATACTAGAGATCCACTACTCTCCTCTAAATCAAGTTTCAAATGAAGTGATATTTGATCTCCGTGTCTTTGGAACAATTATGAAACATTGGATTTTCAGTGAATCTGAGATAACTCTAATTACCATAGTAAATCATTGTGGGATCCAACGCCTGAACAAATCAACTTGCAAAGCCAAATGGCCTCACAACTCATTGTACTTATTGCCATATAATCTGCGTTTACGAAGCTCAATGCTATGAAATTTTGTCTACTGAACTAGGATATCACCATTGATCCTAAGCTAAAGCAACACCCTCAGGTGCTCTTTCTGTTCATTGCTCTACCTACCCAATCTAAGTCTAAATACACTTGCAACTTCACTTAATCATCTCTAAGATATTTTTGACCATACTCTATTGCACCCCTCAAATATCTAAGTATCTTACCTTGGCTCCAATATGAACTAACTCAAGGTGGTCATTGCAAAACATATATTTCGTCTATTGTTGACCAAATACATTAAGGAACCTATCAACTGTCTATCCAACATAGGATCCACCAATTCTAAATTTGAAGTTATCACCTTCTTCAAATTGGTGATCATGGGTGTGCCCATGGGTTTGTAGTCCTCCATTTGAAATCTCTTTAGTTTCTCAAATGCAAACTTACCCTACCCAAGGAATATTTCCCTTGGTTTCTTCCAAACCTGTAAATGCAAGAAGTAATGCATAATGCCAATGACCTTCATCTTGAGCTTAGTTGTTATATGTACTTTGCACTTTGTAATGATCTTCTTTTCACCTATAAGAAACAAGTCATCTACATGTAACACAAAAGAAAATAGGTAAGTCCAAACAAACATATGATATAAGTTAGGATTTGATTCATTTTTAGTGAAGCCCATACTCAAACAATCATCCGTCGATCTTGGAATACCATGTTCTTGGTGCCTACTTGAGTCCATACAAAGATTTCTTAAGCATGCAAACATGGGACATCTTCTCATGTGGCCTTGTTGTTTCTCTAAGTACACTTCTTCCTCAACGATTCCATCAAGGAAAGTTGTCTTCACATCCAATTGATGATCCTCCATCCCATTCATGACACTAAAGATATAATTTTCCCTAATGGAATTGTATTTGGTGATTGGAGCAAATGCCTCCTCATAGTCCATTCCCTCCTTCTGGGAGAACTCTCTAGCCACAAATATCACCTTAAACTTTTCAACGCTACCATTGTAGATCCACTTGGAAGTTATTGTTGACTTCCCCTTTGATATTGGCACTATGTCCCAAACATCATTCTTCATGATGGAGGTGTACTACACCATGGCATATTTCCATCCTTGTTGATCTACTATCTCTTGAAAACTAGAAGGCTCATAATCAATGATACTACTCATCAATGCCATGTAAGAAGGAAACTTGTTCGGAGGCCTACTTTCCCCAAATGTGCTCCTAGGAGACCCAATATATTCATGAGCATCCCTTTGAATGTCTATGTGAACCATTAAGGTATCCTCACAAGACTGGAATGGGAAAATGCCTCCCCCTACACACCTAAAGGTTGTCGTCCTAAATTGGACAACAATGGTGTATTTGATGACCATGTCTTAACCTTCCAAGCTTCTTGCTCTTCATCTTCTGTCACTAGAATGGGTTCATGTGTGTTCCTATATGCAAATTCTTCCACAAAATTTACATCCCTACTTAGTATTTTCTTCCTCTACTTTAGAATATAAACATTATAGGCCTTTGAAGTCTCACTATAACCCCCAAATAAGCCCTTCCTATTGGAGGGCTCCAACTTCGTCTTCATTTCTATAGGTACAAGGATGTATATGTGACAAACCCGGTTAATATTCCCTCATTGTGAATAACTGTAAGTATTCCAAAAAAGGATGAGGAGAAGGGACACAGATTCCAGTTGCTTGGGGAAGGAGATTGCTTGAGGAATTGGTGATTTTAAATGTATCAGCCATGGGTTGGCTAAGAATCTTAGTGGGCTAACTATGCAATAAATAATAAAATGACAAGCTCATGTGTCTCTTAGCTCTAACAACAAGGAACCAGGGACAAACATTAAAGAAGAAATGGGCAACATTGTCCAAGATAGTTGACCTGTGTGGAACCTCGAAAAAGATAGACAATTAGTTTGTTGAGGGAGCATGAAAACAAGTTGGCGAAAAAAGGAACATTCTCGCACATACGCAGTGAAGGAGAATAGTGGTGAACATTGGGAGAATTCCTCGAAGGGTCAGAGGTGTAAGAAGGGAACAACGATCAAAATCACAGTGATCGAGCTTCGGAGAAAGTGTTAATTTTTCTTAGGGTAGTATTGTTCTTTTTTTTAGATAAGTTCATTAACAAAATTTTCACCATTTATATATTGCATTCACCCCATATCATCATAACATCAATAGAAATTGTAGAAAGAACAATAACATCAACTATGCGGTGAAATAATAAAAGGAACATCAGAAGAAAAGCTTGCACAAATAGAGACACCATGATTTGGTCGGAGACCAGGGAAAATCCCCACAAGGGGGAAAATCCTTCAAAATTATTCTTCTTATTAGATTGTCATAAAATTTTCGACAAAGAGAGAGTAAAATGATCCGATTCACTAGTCACAAGATTATCCAACAAAATCAACCAAACAATGAGCCCAGTATACATATATGAACCATAATAGAATTTCTGAGCCTGTGGTTTACTATCAAAATCTACTGTCAATTGTTAATAATATCCTAAACCCTAACCACACGGAGCTAGTAACAATGTGTGTGGATGAAGCTCTCTAGCAGTAGGGAGTACCCTTTCATGTGTGCGGATCTGGTCAAGATTTTTGTGATTCAACCCTACAACTATAGATAAAATTCCTTCTTTGCACATGCAAGTTTGGACCTTGCAATTTCAAACTTTTACGAACCAATTTTTCGCTGACTAACTTCAAATTTGTGCAAGCCAAACCAAAGAAGAGAGAAGAAGAATGATTGTTAATGATGTTCAAATGAGGTTCACTTGAATTGTATTTATAGGCTTCCAAGGGTGACCAATTTCTCTTTAGAGCCGGATTGTCCTTTTGTGTACATGAGGGTTTCCATATTAAAAATATATTTTCCTTAACAAAATTAAATTCTTCCAAAGGCTAGGAGGGATCTTTCTTGATGAGGAAGGCAGTCCAAAGGAGGGAATTTGTCCTTGAGCTGAGAAATTAACAAAAGGTAAACTAGTTGAGGAACCCTCAAAGAGGCTTGTTGGGTGAAAGCATTATAGAGAGCAATGGATTTCCTAAAGGTTGAAGAACCCATTGGAAGCTTGTGGATTGATGAACATACTAGATTTGGAAGAGACACTCAAGTATTTATGAGGGATGATGAATCACCATGAGTTTACTTGGGGCTAAAGCTCTAGTGCTTGACTCACTGATGAAGTACCTAGAGAGGTGATCCCTTATTCATCAGTAGCTTATCCACTAATGAACCTTCTCTTGATGTGGAATATCTTCTTCTTAGAATAAGCTAAGACTCTTTGTACCATGGTATCTTAGCATGGGTGTTAATCATGTTTGTAAAGTCTGGAAAGACTGAGTGGAAGCTTCTGTAGCTGGTGGATGAAGGAAGAGTGACCTTGTGACATCTTATTTCAACTGTCAATATTGGTTAAGCTCCCTCTCAAAAGAACTCCACCTCAAGCACTAGAATTTGGCCCGGAGGTGACAACTATAAGTAAATGTGATTGTAGCTTGTCTAAGGCTGGGTGGAGAGTTAGAGTCCCAATCTCATTTCTCAAATCTCTTATAAGATAAGTATTATCTTATGTCTGTGTGCATGTGATTATCATGTCTCTGTTTATTGTGCTGAAATATTTTCATGATAATGTTGAGGAGTGTTGTTTACCTGCATGAATGAGGAATATCAATATCTTGTGTAAATATTTAAGGAACGGTTAACTTCCCAGGGATATTTCCAAGACTGGAATTAACCTAGGAAGTGTTTGAGCATGAAGAGATGGGAATCTTTGTCAATGATTAATTAATTGCATTGAAATGTTTGAATATCTTACCACTATGTTGATGAACTATTCAGGTTAACAATAAGGGATGGATTTCCTATATAGAAGTGCTCCTTGAATATTTTCTTAGGAATGGTTTATTCATGTATCCATCTCGAGCCTGCAATTTGTTCTACATGACCTGTGTATGGAGAGATAGATCAATCTTTGTTAGTCAAATGAATACTTGCATTTAAAATATCTTGGCCAGCAGGTCGGTCATTACCCTTAAGCTCAAGAGAGATAGCCTTAAATATGTGTGTGTGTGTGTGTGAACATGTAGTTTAGCTATGCATTCACAGGATATGTTTGGGTCAAAGTAGTACAAGCTTAGGAGAGACAGCTTGAAGAGATTTCATATACCTTTATATATCTATATATCATGCATTAGAGGTCTGGGAGAAGGCCCTTATACATGCATTAATAGTTATTAAGTGCATGGATGAAATCCTTAAGATTGAAGCACAAGACTTTGGAAGGAAATGGCGTAAACCCTCTTTGATCGTATGACCAGATGCAATGATCAAGCACTTATATAGGAAAAATTTGGGTTGTCAAAGGGTAAGCGCTTATGGCCATTGGTTAACCCTAGAAATATTTCCCCGGAGGTTTCGAGGGGGGCGCAAAGGGAAACTCTTGAGATTTTATTTCCAAGGTGACTTGGCGTAATGGGGTCGGTTGTACGCCCCAACACAAGTGACAAATAGAAAATCTTGAATTCCCTTATAACATGAAGAATGGACATTACAAGGGGATGTAACTTGTGGTGGGACCTAGGATGACAAGGTGCATGACATGGCAGAAAGGGTGACATAGTGCCCTTGTGGTGTGCCACATGACACCTTGTTTTATCCTTTTCATTGGTCCAAGAGGGCTCAAATCACATGACACATGGTGCCCACAGAGGAGGCCACGTGGATGGTATGACGTCATTCAAAGTCACCCCAATGTCCTGTACCCTAGAGGTTTCGAGCAGAGGAACTATGGAAACTCCCAAGATTTTATTTTTGGGAGGACGTGGCAAGGTGGGCCAATGGAATCATCGGATTGGAGCAGGGAAGCCTCGTAGGATGTTTGTGTCACCTTGAAATTTTAAAAGGCTAGGTCATCCTGGCGACGTTAAAAGTGTCACAAGAGGGAATGGTTGGGGTGATGTGGCGTGGTGGATCTCGAGTGCTCATATGAAATGAAGGTGTTGGGATACATTTGTGGCGGGGTTGGCGAGAGGTCAACTTAACCCCAGAGGACCTTCCTCGACACTTTCGATGGGGAACTATGAGGGGAAATCCCATGATTAAATATTTGGGATGATGCGATAGGGAGAGGCCCACACGATGTTTGGAAGGGTATAAAAGGGGTGTAATACCCCATTGTGTTGTATATGTATATGTGGATATTGAGGCTGGGGTATCTTTGGAAGTATCTGCATGGTTAGGTTGGTGGGCCAAGTATTACATGACAAGGCTAGACCACCTATGTAAATAATGTACAATAACATTTCTAGTTGGTGAGCTGGATGCGTTGGATTATTAGGCTATTGAGTTGGTTCTTATATTATGAGGCCTAAGTGCCCATGTAGCCATATTAAATAGTTGTGAGGCCAACATGCCTGGATGTATATGCCTTTAATGGCTAAGTGGCCAGAGAGCTAGATTGTAATTACTTTTGTGAAAATATTCTAATAATAAAAAAATAAGGTTGGTTGTGAAGCCCACTCCACAAAAAGAGTTTGAGGGGCGACATGACTCCATAGACATGGGGCAACAATGTTTATGATAGATGTCAGTGAGAAAAGGAACTTGGAGTGGCCCTTGTGGCTTAAGGAGCACCAAATGTTAGAACCATGCAGTAGGAAAAGTATATATGTGTGTGTGTGTGTACTTACCACTAGCATACTTATGGATTAGCATTCTGATGATCATCACTCTAAGGAGGATGATGGTTTTTGGATTCAGCCTTGAGAAACTAGTTGGTGAACCATGAGCTTTCGTTCTAGACCGGTTGCGATTCGTGTTAGTTTGGTGGCCTAGAGGGTGCCTAGATCCCTAGACAACATGACCGTTGGGTTGGCACCTTGTCCGTGGATATATGGTATTTTCAGTCACTGTTGCCAGTGTAGTTGCAGCTTCAGCTTGGGGGTGATTGTGGTTGAAATTAATGAACCATGCGGTCTACGACAGGACGAAACATGGAGAGCATGTTCCCAGTCACTATTTTTACAAAAGCATTCCATCTTATGTTCTATGTGAATTCATGATTTTTGTAGTAAACCTTAGTTAGTAATCGATAAATCGTTGTGTGGTGAATTAATGTGTTGTGTTGAATAATTGTGGGTGATTCTACCATAAACCCTAGTTTTAGGATTACGTAATTGGTATGCTAATTAATTATAATTATGATGTGCGATTATACACATGTAAATATATATGCCATGCCACAATTTATACACTAGTTTTTGTTGTAACCTTGAGTTAGGGTTCGACACCACATTTATAAGATATGTTGTGCATAATTTGATACACTGTTACATAGTTTGTCTTCTATATTTCCTGTTTATTCCAATGTGCACCATAATCAACTGTGAATTATGGAGTTGGTGACTAATTGTATTTTATTATGTGTAACTGTGAATGGGGTAAATGTTGTATGTTACTCGTACTTATATTTATTCATACTAGCTAAATAATCCATGAATAAATGGTTGATGTTTTTTTTTTCCCATAGGAAAGAACTAAGATGATCAACCCCGAAGGGGATCAAGCCCCGCGACCTATTCGCTAAGCCTAACCCCAAGGGCATCGAGGAGAATTGACCCTGTGACCTCCTGATCGACGAGGTGCTTTAACAATCGGGATTCGACTGGTTGAGCTAACCCTTGGGGCTTTAATAAATGGTTGATGTTATAAAACCTAGTTTGGGTGTAATCATTGATCACTTAAACATATAATTACAGTGGGAAATTGCTCAAAGGTTACAGTTGGGCTCATGGTTTAATAATGGAAATTACAAACTATGTGCTTATGTCAGTTTAGAGGATAATTAATGGAAGGAATTTGGATTGTGGTTGTTTAGTGTTACCCAGCAAGGGGTCGGGGACATTATAATGTGGTATCAAAGAAAGTTACAACATTGGGTCTGAATTGAGACAAAATTGGAACAAGATAAGCCGAATTTTTGTAGGTTTACAAATTGTCCACCATGTGTTCGACAAAAGTGCCAAAGGGGAACTAACATGAATATCTATTAATTTGAGAGTAGTTTCCACAAATGGATATCTAGTAGTGCTAAATACAGTTACAAGGTGATATTTGATGGCTTTTGAGCTTGGTTGAACCAAATTTGAGACTGAATTAGAGATTTACAGGTTTCGTGCCAACCATTTGACAAAAAGTCTTGGTGATTAGAATGGTGCAATTTCATCTCATAATTGGAATACAGGTGTTAGAAAGGCTTGGAGGTGGCAATTTAGTTCAATTACAAGATCAATTTGAGGAAAATGGTTAATTTTAGTATTGGAGGGCTTAATCTTCAACAGAGACATTACATCCATAGAAAAAGAAAGGGTGATTTTATTTTAAAAGATTAATTTCAATATATATATATATATATATATATATATATTAATATATATATATATATATATATATAATATATAACCTCCTGTTGTAGCGACTACGACCACCATCCAAAATTTTGCCTTAACTTCGTTTTGGAGCTTCCCTACCAACCATCCTTAGTAGCATGTCTTGCATTGAGTAAGTACATAGGCTTCAATTGAGTTTCAGTGGCCTGCTAGCCTGTGCATGTCAACTTATTTTCCTCTCACCATAGGCTTTCATTCCAGACTTAGGAAATTATTTCACTGAGATGCTCCCTCTAAAAATTGCGCAATTTTGGAGGGGAACCAACCTTCCCTCCAGAAATTGTGCAATCCTGCTGGGCTCCAGAAATGCGCAATCCAGGAAGGCAGCCTTCCCTCCAAAAACTGCACAATTCTGACTGACATCTAGGGCTTCAGTCCAGAAATTGCACAATGCATGAGGGACAACCAGTGTTTCTCAGCCCAGAAACTACGCAAATTTCATCCCCATGCTTGCAGACTACTGCATGTGCTTTTAGGTTGACCAGTTCCCTCCAGGACTAAGCAATCCTGATTTGCATGCATGGGCTGTTTTTCCCGAAAAAAGAAAAAAAAGAAAAAGAAAAAAAATCATCCCCAGATTTAGGGATCTATATTTAGCAACTGAAGGTTACATGCAAATATCATTTTAGAAACTTCCCTCCAAGTGTCACTTTTCCTAGATTTGTGGCATGTGCATCATAAGCCCCATCCTTGTCAAACTTATTTATTTGACGCTGCAGAGCTCATTCCTCTCATCGATCTTGGAGCTCTGACATCCCACGTCGCATCTAGGAGTCTTCGACACATTTAGCTCATCTTTTTCCGGGTAATTCCGCTTTTCATGTTTTTGTTGCTTTTCTATCGCTTTTTGTATTTCTCTTTGTATGAATGTTGTTTGCTTCATTTCAATGAACGCTTGCTGTCATTTTAATACATGTTAGCCCGTAGCAGCATTGTTTCAAGTTTTTCATTGCATCTCACTATTGTTGCATGCATGACATTGTTTCTACACTAACGGACACTGTTGCGCTGAATCGCTTCACACACATACTTGCTTTCCCGTTTTCTGAGTCTTGCACTCACTATTTGCATGCATGATCATTCACTCATGTTTACACTCATCTTCACCATGCATTCAAACCTTTTCATGTTTTTAGTCGTTTGTTAGTGGGTCTTGGCTACCTTGGCCCAAACAAAAATGTGCATTTCTAAGAGTGAAGGCTCTGCCTTCCTCCCAGAAATTGTGCAAATCTAGCCAACACTGACCTCTAGGCTTATATTGCTCAATTTTGGGAGGTAGTGCCCTGCTAGCCCTAAAAATTGCACAATGCAGTTTGTGGGCTTGTATGTCATTGTTGACTGAAACTGCGCATTGCGCATTTTCAGTCCTTAGTAAGCCAAGCTGGAAAGTGCATTGTGTAGTTCCAATAGCCAGTCAGCCTCCTGACAACCCAGACTGTGCTTTGCACAGTTTTGGCAGTCAGTCTCCCAACCTCCAGGTGAAAATTGCACAATCTTCATTGTTAGTCACCCAGGTATGTTGCATGAAAATCCTCAAATTTGTTTTGGGTTTTAAAATGACAGATTGTTTGCCACGAGTGTTTCTATCTCTCTAGGTATCAGAGCTATTCGTCTGTCTCTCAGCAGTGCAGGTTCAATGGCCTCCAAGAGAGCGGGGTCAAAGGACACCATCGAAAGTGCAACTAGAGATGCAGCTGAACAAGTGTCTATGAGCTTGCCTATCTACGAAGACACCAAGTTGTTCATAGACAAGGACATCAAGATGAAATGGTAGGACATCAATGATATATTGTCAGGCACATTTGAGGAAAATATGGAAGACCACAGAGTTTATGTCAATATTCACAAGTGTAGCTTGTACCAGATTGCATGTAGATATCTCGCGTTTCCATGCGTGGACATGATCCACTGGATTGTCTCGTGCACTGACCCCGAGACGATGATGTTGAGTAGTGTCAATGGGTGTTATAGCACCATTTACCACTATTGGTAGATCTGATGCTCTGTTATGGCCTAGGGAAACCCTTCATTTCCAAACTTGGTTCAAAAATCTAAAAAACAATGTTTTATTTCCCATATGCTACTTTTCCCTGTGTTAAGAGCATGTATATGCTGGTCAATATATACCCAACCCACATATGTGTTAAAACACTTAAAAATAATAAATCTCCTTAAATTCGGGTAGAGTTTACGAGTTTTACCTTTTACTCACCTGCTACAACCCATGGCACAACTATTTCCCAACTGAAAAAACTAATTTGGAGAAGTATAAATAAACCTCCATGGGAAGGCCTAAGGGAGGAGAAGAGATGAGATATTGATATTATAGTTGATTGATCCCTGATCGAGTTTGAAGAAATCCATGTGCCTCCTACACTCCCATAGCGTTAGGAAACTCTTGTTTCCTCTTTTGAGATATCTTTCATCCCTCTTATGATATCCATGTGTATATTGATGGAGGAAGATTGCTGAGGCTGGGACAAGACGAATTCAGAGGATGGTTCCACTTGGAGCTGGAGGAAGACTCAGGTTGTGGTTTTCCATATTTTTATTTAGCTTACATCAATAAAGAAATGTTTTTATGTTCCTGATATTTATCATGTTTATGCATTGATCTATGTTGTGATTTGTTTATAAATATTATATTAATGCATAATTGTTCATTTTCTTATATGATCTAACGTATATATCACAAACATGCTTTCCGTTACTATTGTTGTATATGTTTTTCTTGGATAATTTACAGGTTTCAAAAGGCATCAGAAGAAGTTGAGTGTTTGAACCCTACGGGATCTACCCAAACGTAGGACCTCTGGGTAAGGATACTTCTTCCTAGTTTAGTGGTTAAAGCATTTAAATTGTTTTTTTGCGCATTTCTTGTTGCTGCATGCCCTCCGCTTTGTTGGGGTTTTCAACCCAACACCCTAGGGTGTTCCCACCCGCAACAAAATTGGCGACTCCACTGGGGAAAACATTTTTTAATTATTTTTTGTTATTTTATTTTATTTTTTATTTTTTTATTTTATTTTTATTTTTTTTATTTTTTATTTATTTTTTTTATTTTTTTTTTTATTTTTTATTTTTTTTATTTATTTATTTTTATTTTTTTTCGAGTTTGGGTTGTTTGTTCTCAATCGGGATTTGTTTTCTTGATTGCTTGCTTTTACAGTGTCATTGACTTATTAGCTCCCCAAGCATCAAGTTTGATCTCCTAGATCAAGCCTTCATTTTTTGTTTTTCTTGATTGAGTCTTTTATACGCTCTTTTCTTGGAGTACAGGCGCGTATACACACTAGTTTCCTCAAGTAGATTCGCGTATACGCGAGTTTCCTTTGTTTGAAATGTGTGTGCACACCTCTGTGTCTATACACAGTCGTGTATACATAATTTTGAATTGTTTTTTCAAAATATTTTGCTTAGTTAGGTTTGTTGCCTGGTGAATTTTGTTATTTTCTAGTCATCCACTATCTGTAGAACTCAATTCTCTTACAAGTTTTCAATTTCGAATCTCCTTCTTAGTGAAAAGCCTAGTTGGCCTAGGATTGATTTTTGAGTAGGGTTTTGTTTTGGGTCTTGGGATCAAGGCTTTTGTCTGAAGTTCTTGGATGTTCTGGTTTTCCAGAACAAGAAATTGGTTTTGATTTCATTTATAACCCAGATTTCAAATTGCTTTGCTTGGCTTTCCCTTTTGGTTGACCTTGTGGTTTTTCATGCTTTTTTGGGTCTCTTTGGAAATCTTGAGAGTTTTCTTTTTGACATTTTGTCGGTTCGATGAAGTCTTTTGCTACTGTTCAGATCAATTTGTACAAGTTTGTAGTCCTTCTTGTTTCAAGTTTCATTTATTAATGAGTTTTATAACTTGCCAAGTTTAAGGACTCTTGTGCTTGTTTCTTGATCTTTGAAATTTAGTAGTTCTTTTAGTGACCTCAAAAATTTCTTTAGTTTTTTAAAAGAAAAAGACAAAAACAAAGCTTTTTCCTTTCTTTTTCTTTCCAGGCTTTTGGTTTTTGGGTTTCATTGGTTTTGTTTTTGAGCAATTGTGATCTTTTTCAATTTGTTTTGCTTGGTTTAGAGGGAAATTTGTTTGTCAATTCGTGCCCTCTTCATTGTCAAGTTGGCTTATTGATTTTATAAAGAAGCACATTTTCTTATAGTATGAGTATTCATAGGATCTTGCATCATCATTTAAATTTTCATTAGGTTAGTTTGCATTATAAGCATTCTTAGTCTTTTTATATTTTGACTGTATTTGGAGTGTTTAAGAAACAAAAAGAAAATAATATATATATGTGTGTGTGTGTGTGTGTGTGTATATATATGTATGTATATATATATATATATATGTAGTATATGTATATTGTAATATATGTATATGATATTATATGTATATGTATATGTATATTATATATATATATATATATATATATATATAATATATATAAATTATATATATATATATATATAAGCCCCAAGAGTTAGCTTAACTGGTCAAATCAGTGCCTCGCCAATCGAGAGGTCACAGGGTCAATTCCCGAAAGCTCTTGGGGTCAGGTTGAGAGATAGTCAATTTGAAAATAGAGAATTTCCTAATGAACCATTAAGGGAATATGAAAGATGATTCATTCAAAAGTAAAGAGTTGCTTGATAAATCATAAATCAAGTTCAAAACATGATCCATTCCAAGACTTTTGAAATGGATGGAAAAGCATGTTAGGGAATTCAAAAATGTGGTACTTTAAATTGGCTCAATCAAATATTGAAAGACTCAAGAGGAAACATTTTGAATGTAAAAAAAATGATTAATGAAGCATTAGGGCATTTCAAGAAATGCAACATTAAAAGAGACTTGGAGAGAGAGAGAGAGAGAGATCCAATGAAGAAGTAAAGTTAGATAAGGGTAAACTTAAAGATATCCATTCAAACATAAAAATAAGCCCAATGATGTTGGCATTATGACTCAGATTTTACATAGGTGTTGTCCTTGATGGCAACTCACTTAGATTATATATCACAATTTTGCAGGTTAACAGCTTAGAGTTACAGATCAGACTTCACAGAATGAGGAAAGAGAAGTATACGCAGGTTCACCTTGATAAAGTAGCATATACACGCGAGTTAACAGACCAAAAAGTGTGTATAACGTACACACGTAGTTTCACAAAAGGAAAGGCGTGTACATGTTGGAAATCTAAGTTTTAGTCCGTGGTTATTTGGCCCATGGTATTTTGATCCATGGTATTAGTCCAAAGTATCTAGTCTGAAGTATTGATCCCAAGTATTTGTTCCAAGGTATTGTTACTAAGTAGTTTTGGACCATGGTATTGAGAAATGTCTAACACTATATAAGGAGAAGAAGATCATTAGGCCAGGGTACTAAGTATTGAATATCTGATGATAAGCAAGATCTAGTGTACAGGTTATTGGGTTATGGTGCACGGCTGGATCTGAACCAAGGATGAACCTTAGCGCTTGATGAAGGATAAGATCTAATGATGGGTCAAGACCTTAATGCTTCAAGTGAAGTATATTTATGTGGTTTGATCATTTATCTGAATAATTGACGCATGTTGTAGTATGTAAATATGATGATCTGGGTATAACTGAAGTCTGGAATTGTTGTAATATTTAAATCATCATTTACAGATCTGTACACAGGTTCACTTTAGAAAAGGCACGTATACACGTCGGTTCTGCATATCAAAACAACGTGTACATCTCAAGTTTGATTTGCAGATCTATACGCATGTTCGCCTTGAGAAAGGTGCGTATGCATGCAGGTTCGTCACAAGGAAGTAGCGTATACCTTGTAAAATATGTTTTAGTTGCTTCTGTTTGCTGTTGAAGTGTTATGGGTTCTAGCTTGGGTTCTGGTTACTATATTCTGGTTACAACATTCTGAAAGATTAGATTGAAGGGCTTTCAAAGTGGTTGATTGGTTCAGTTGTGAAAAGGAGATTGGTTGATGCAGATGTATTTGATGATTGAATGATGTTATTGATGGATCCAGTCTAAAAATTTATGAAACATGGTCCCTGGAAGAAAAGAGAAGATTGTAGCCTTCTGTAGGCTGACACCTACATACTAGTAAACATATCAGCTAGTACAGGACCTAGGGGGTTGTAGCTCCCTTCCAGGAGAAGTTGGAAAATGAGAGAAGGTTGTAGCCTTCTGCAGGTAGAAGCCTGCGTATTGGTATAAGACTACACCAATACAAAAATTGTAAAAAGAAGTTTCTTATTATTAAAAAGAAGATAGAGACGATTGCAACAGGTGGTTTTCACCCACATTGGGTTTCCACCTTATATCTTGTGTTCATATGTGTGATTGTCTGTTCTGTTTTACTGCACCTGGTTACTGTTTATATGGTTCTGATGCACTGATTAAAGATCAAAATATGATGAATTAACTAAATCTTAAGTTTGCAGTATATACGCTAGTCACCTTAACCACAGTTGCATATACACGTGAGTTCCTCTAACTGAAGTAGCGTATATAAATCTGATTATGAAAATGAAAAATTATTGACTTTCTAATACTGATTCACCCCCCCTCTCAGTATTATTTCCAACAATTGGTATCAGAGCAGGTCCTTCAGAAGAAGCTTGATTGCTTGAAGGAAGATCCATCATCATGAGTAATCAAGAAAGAGAGGGATCCATCAGACCTCCAATCTTTGATGGAAGCAACATCGTTTATTGGAAGGTAATAACCATAGCCTATCTTCAATCTCTTGGAACATATGTTTGGGAAATTGTGGAAGAAGGATATACATTTCCATCAATGATTCTTATAAATGCGGCAGGTAAAAAGCAATATGAAACCAATGCCAAGGCTGTCAATACATTATTGGGAAGTCTATCACAATCAGAATTTGTCAAAGTTATGCAGCTCAAATCCGCCAAATAAATATGGGACAAAATCATTCTAAGCTATGAAGGAGACACTCAGGTAAAACGTGCAAAACTTTAAACTCTCAAAATTCAATATGAAACTCTCAAAATGCACAATGATGAAAGTATAGCTAGTTACTTCTTATGTATAGATGAGATTGTTAATTGCATGAAGAATTTGGGTGAAGAGATAAAAGAATTTACTTTAGTTGAAAAGGTTTTAAGATCCTTGTCTGCTAAGTTTGAATCAAAAGTATCTGCCATAGAAGAAAAGCAGGATCTTCAGACTATTACTATGACACAACTGTACGAGATCTTAATTGCTTTTGAGATGAGAAAAGGAGGTCCATTAGATATGAGAGAAGCCGCATTTAAAGCTCCAGGAAAAGAAGAACTTAATCAATCAGGACATATTTCAGAAGGAGAAGAAGAAAAAAACTTTTCCAAGAACCTTCAACGGGGTTCTGAAGATTCAGAGGTAAACTACCTTTCAAATGTTTTGCTTGTGGAAGAGTTGGTCATTATGCTGCCAAATGTCCTCATAAAGATAAGGTTGATAAAGGTAAGGAATCTAGAAAATGGAACATAAAACAAAATGTAAGTAAAAAGAGCTACTATACTCATGAAGATAGCGATGGTTTATCAAATAGTAATGAAGATGAAAATAGCAATGACTATAGACTTCCGATGGCTTATGAAGATGATGATTTTTTAGATTCTTTAGATGAAGATGACCTTTATGAAGAAATATCTAAACTCAAAATCTATTTAGAAGAAAAGAGTATGATTATAGATACCTTGACATTCCAACTTGCTGAAAGAGAAAAACACAATGAAAAGCTAGAATGTGAAATTGTGGGTCTAAGAAAGGATCTTGAGAAAACAAAAGCTCTAAATCTTAGATTTGCTAAAGGATCAGATACCTTAAATGAAATTATCAAAGTGCCGTGCTCTCCTCTTATAAAGACAAGTCTTGGATACTCTGAAGAAACATCTCAATCACAGAAGCCGTCAACCTCCACTAAAAGTTATCGTGATGCAGCAAAGAGCAATGAACAGTTCAACAATCGTCAGCAAATGCATAAAGCAGATCACCAGGTGAATCGGGCTCAATTTACTTCAAGAATGAATAGAGGCCACAATCAACCTCAAGTAAACCACACTCAATTTGCTTCAAGGAATATCAATCAACAGGTCAGTAGAAGGAACTTCAACTACAATCATCAGGTCAGTAGATTCAATAATAGCAAGAACTTCTTTAATGGTCAATGTTTCTCATGTCATAATTTTGGACACAAAGCTGCTCAATGTGTTGCTTACAAAACTATCATGACTAGAGAAGCACAAAATCAAAGAAATGTGACAAGGATCAAGAAAATTTCTTATAATAGATTTTCTCTTCTTGAAAATGAAATGGAATGCTCAATCTGTAACAACTTTGGCCATGAAGAATCTGAATGCAGGAGTAAATTTCGGCAAATAACTCAAAAGGAGCAGACTCCATTAAATCCAAAAATATGGAGAAAGAAAGAATCGCAAGAAGAAAGATGTGGTATAGCCTTGTATGTAGAAGGACAAGAAAACCAGTGGTACATCGACAGTGGATGCTCAAAACACATGACAGGTGACAGAGAAAAACTACACTCATATAATTCTTTAGAGAAGGAAAAGAGTGTCTCATTTGGAAATGACACTCCCGCTATCATAAAAGGTAAAGGCTCTGTTTTCTTGAAAGAAAAAGTTAAAGCTGGGAATGTTATGTATGTTGATGGCTTAAAACACAATCTGTTGAGTGTGAGTCAAATGTGTGATCAAGGAAATGAAGTAGTGTTTCAATCAAATGGATGTGTTGTTTGTGATCTTGATACAAGAGAAACCGTGATTAAAGGGACAAGAACTCCAAACAACCTATACATACTCAAGGGAGGAAAAAAATAGTGCTATCTAAGCAAAAATGATGAACACTGGCTATGGCACAAAAGATTGGGGCATCTAAGTTTTTCTCAAATAAGAAAAGCATGCAGATTCCAGACAGTTCATGATCTTCTTGATATCAGCATTCCAAAAAATACAATATGCAATTCATGTTAATTTGGTAAGCAAACCAAATTGCACTTCCCTGAAAAGGAAGGATCAGCTAGTAAGCCTCTTGAACTTGTTCATACTGATTTATGTGGACCATCAAGGAAAAAGTCACCTCATGGAGAAGAATACTTTATATTGTTCATTGATGATTTTTCCAGAATGTGTTGGATAGGACTTCTAAAGCATAAAGATGAAGCATTCGAAAAGTTCAAAGCCTTCAAAGCTTTGGTTGAAAATGAATTATAATGCAAAATCAAATACCTCAAATTTGATCGAGGAGGGGAATTTACTTCAGATGAATTCTTTGACTTTTGTGAAGAACATGCAATAAAAAAGAAATTCTCCACCGCAAGGACTCCTCAGCAAAATGGAGTGGTAGAAAGGATGACTGAACTGTTCAACAGATGGCTTGTGCTATGCTAGATGAGTTTGAAACTCCTGCAACCTTCTGGGGTGAAATTGCATTTGTTGTCGTCACTATTCTCAACCAAGCAAATGTTCGGGTAAACAACACAAACTCCACATGAACTTTGGTATGGTAATACTTCTACTATAAATAAGACTCCTACTATAAAATACTTCAAATTTTTTGGAAGCAAATGTTACATTAGAAGGACTGATGAAAAACTTGGTAAGTTTGAATCCAGAGCAGATGAAGGTATTCTCCTTGGTTACTCTTCCCGAAGTAAAGGATATAAATGTTATAATAAAAGACTTGGGAAGATTATTGAAAGTATTGATGTTGTGGTTGATGAAGCATGCAAAAATCCAAAACAAATAAAAACCGAAGATTATGAAGAAGATGAGGATTATCGTTCCACATCAAATCACACTAATTCTGAAGAAGAAACCAGTGAAGCACTAGAAGAAGAGATAACGGTAGAAGAAAAGACTTCATCCAGGTATGTTCAGAAAAATCATGCAGAGACACAAATTTTTGGACAGAAAGAGGCAGGTGTGCAGACAAGAAGAACTATTACAAAAGCTTCAAGCTATCTAACATTGCTATCCTCCACCAAACCTCAAAATGTAAATGAAACATGCAAAGATGAATGTTGGGTGAAGGCCATGAATGAAGAACTTGAGCAAATTGAAAAGAATAATACTTGGAATTAGTTCCTAGACCTCATGATAAGAATATCATAGGAATTAAATGGATATTGAAAAACAAGTTGAATGAAAATGGAGAAGTTATTAGAAACAAGGCCAAACTTGTTTGTAAAGGATATGCTCAACAAGAAGGTATAGATTTTGAAGAAACTTTTGCACCTGTTGCTAGACTTGAAGCCATAAGAATGTTCCTTGCTCTTTCTAGTTGTCAGAAATTCAAAGTATACCAAATGGATGTAAAATATGCCTTTCTTAATGGAGACTTAGAAGAAGAAGTCTATATTGAGCAACTAGACGGATTCATTCTTGGAAATGATGCAAAACTTGTATGCAGACTCAGAAGGGCTCTCTATGGTCTAAAACAAGCTCCAAGGCCTGGTATTACTGTCTTGACAAATGTCTCCATCAACAAGGTTTTTCAAAGGGATCAACTGATAGCAATCTATATACAAAGATTGACAATAATAAATTACTAATTCTTGTTGTGTATGTTGATGATATCATATTTGGAAGCAATGAAGAAGCCATTAGTCAGATTTTGCTTCGGTAATGCACCAAGAATTTGAAATGTCCCTGCTTGGTGAGCTTACATATTTTCTTGGTCTACAAGTTTGACAAAATAAAGATGATATTTTTCTGTCACAAACCAAATATCTCAGACATATCTTGAAAAAATACGGCATGGAAGATTCTAAACTAGTATGTACCCCAATGGTAACAGGATGAAGTCTCAACTCAAATGATGAATCAACAGCAGTACATCAACCAACTTACAAATCCATGATTGGCAGTCTGCTTTATCTAACAGGTACCCGACTAGACATCATGTATGCAGTAGGAATAGTTGGAAGATTCCAAGCAAATCCAAAGGAATCACACCTTCAGGAAGTGAAAAGGATTTTCAAATATCTTCAAGGGACACAAAATTTTGGTTTATGGTATCCTAGAGATACAGATCTTACACTTCATGCATATACAGATGCATATTGGGTAGGAAGCATTGATGACAGAAAAAGCACTGGTGGTGGTGCATTCTATATGGTTTCCAGATTAGTGTCTTGGTTCAGCAAGAAACAAAGTTCAATTGCATTATCTATAGCTGAAGGAGAATATGTGGCTGCTGCATCTTGTTGCACGCAACTCCTTTGTATGATGCAAACATCGCAAGACATTCAGATCACATGTACTCCACCCATCTCCATTCTATGTGCTAATACAAGTGCCATCAGTATTTCAAAGAATTCAATCATGCATCCCAAGACCAAGCACATACCCATCAATATCCTTTTCTACATGAACAAGTACTTGAACAAAAGGTCAAATTGGAGTATATTCCCTCCAAAGAACAGGTTGCTGATATATTCACCAAACCACTGCCCAAAGAGACATTTGAATATCTCAGACAAAAGCTGAGAGTAGTTGATGCATCATCCTACTGTTAAAACCTACATGTTTCAGAGAAAGGTGGTTATACGCGAGTTTCATGAAGCATAGTCGCGTACATACATTGGTTTCTATGGATACAGTTGTGTATATGTTGGTTTGAAGAAATGAAGTGGGCCAGACTCAGGAAGAAAGGGGTCTGATATGGTTCAGTGAATTATCTGCTCTGCTTGATGATGGTTACAGTCTGTGGATGACATGTGGAAATATGTTGGCTCTCATAAGTTGTTGATAACTTGATATATATCTGTTTGATGATGATGCCTTGATAACTCTTCTATTATATGAAATGACCAGATCTGATAGTGATCATCTAGCACAGGTTCAAGGGGAGCATATGCTTCTAATAATGCATTGTTGGAACTATCTTAGATGGTATAGATTCACACAGTTGTTTTTTGATTCAGGTGGAACAGGTTCAGGGGGAGAACATGGTCACTGGACTGGATGCTGATTGACAAATGCTGCTGATGATAGTTGTTATTGGTCTTTGTTATATATGTCATGTATATCTTTTAATGAAAAGGTCATGAAATGACCTATTTTGTTACCCCACTATGCATGGGATGGATGATCTAATGTTTTTGTTTTTACATATATAAACAATTGGTATATCCCCACTTGGTTGGGAGATGGATGTATGTATGAGTCATTGGTGATAGGAAGGTCATTTATGATGTATGTATAGACTCATGTTCCTCTTTTAGAACATCTTTTTGTAGACCTTGCTTATATTCAGGGGGAGCACGGACTCGTTCATGAAGCTCAATCAGCACACTTCAGCATATCAGAGAACTCAGCATGTACTCAAGGGGAGCATGACACTTTGCCCTTGATGACAAAGGGGGAGAGTGACTTGGGGTTGCCATCAAGTCCAAAGGGGGAGATTTTTGGCATTATGACTAAGATTTGGCACTATGACACAGGTGTTGTCCTTGATGGCAACTCACTCAGATGACAGATCACAATTCAGCAGGTTAACAACTCAGAGTTACAGATCAGACTTCACAGAATGAGGAAAGAGAAGTATATGCAGGTTCACCTTGACAAAGTAGCGTATACACGCGGTTTAACAGACCAAAAGGGGCATATACGTATACATGCACTTTCATAGAATGAAAGACGCGTATATCTTGGAAAACTAAGTTTTGGTCCAAGGTATTTGGTCCATGGTATTTTGATCCATGGTATTGGTCCAAGATATATGGTCTGAGGTATTGACCCTAAATATATGGTCCAAGGTATTGGTCCTAAGTGGTTTTGGTCCATGGTATTGAGTAAGGCCTAAGATTATAAAATGATGAAAAGATCCTTAGGCAAAGTTATTCAAGTATTGAATATCTGATGAAGAGCAAGATCTAGTGTATAGGTTATTGGGTTATGGTGCATAGCTGGATTTGAACCAAGGATGAACCTTAGCGCTTGATGAAGGAGAAGATCTCATGATGGGTCAGTGTTTTAAGGCTTGAAGTGAAGTATCTTTATGTGGTTTGATCATTTATCGGAATAACTGGCGCATGCTGTAGTCCGTAAATATGATGATCTGGGTATAACTGTAGTTTGGAATGTTGGAAATAACACTGAGAGGGGGGGGTGAATTAGTATTATCAAATTCTTTTCAATATGCCTTCACTAATTTATTGATCATTAACTTGTATATAATAATGAGCATGAAACAAGAAAAACAGATAGTCACACCAAAGAACACCAGATATAAGGTGGAAACCCAATGTGGGTGAAAACCACCTGCTACAATATGTTTCTATCTTCTTTCAATTAGAAACTTCCTTTTACAATGATTTTGTACTGGTGCAGTCCTTTACCAGTACGCAGGTTGCAACCTGTAGAGAGCTACAACTCTCTCATTTCCAGTCTCTCTTGGAAGGGAGCTACAACCCCCTTTTTGCTCTTTTACTTCTTTAAGGACCACGTTTCATTAATTTTCAAACTGGATCCATGAACATCAAATAATCATCAAGTACATGAAAATCACCCAATCTCCTTATACAATAAACCAATGAATCACCCACTCTTCAAAATGTTGTAAACATAAAGGAATACCAAAAATCTAAACCCAGAACTTTGCTGCAATAGATAAAAGACAATCAACAATTGTTTCAAGATAAGACCGCAACTTCAACAACAGGGGCCTGCGTATATCCGCAGCTCTTCTGAGACGGAACTGCGCAGATCCGCACTGTTTGTTCATCTGCTCTGCGTACTTTTCTTCAGATCCGCACCTTTACTTCTGACATACTGTGTATACCCGCACTGTGCCTTCTTCTCGCCTGCGTACCTCGCACTTCGCCCTTTTCTGTACTGCGTGTGCCCCGCATTATGCCCTCTCCTGCGCTACGTACATCGCACTGCGCCTTTGGTTTCACAGCGTACTCCCGCACTGAGCCTTTTACTGTGCTGCGTACCCCCACTCTGCACCTTATGGATCGCCTGCGGACTTTTGATTAGGGCCAAATTTACAATCCTCCAATGTGCTACAGTCAGTCAGATCCACAGATCTGATCATGCGCCCGAGAGATCACGACTTCATAGATTTACCTTCAACTTTATTTTGATATAGATCAAGCATTTTACATTGACAACCCAATATTTCAGATCTTAAGATATTCAATTGAAAAGATACATTAGCCAAGTGATCTCCTTCCCTATTTATAGACAAGCCCTTATTCACACCATGGGACAAAACCATCAATAACCAATACAAGGGATCCAAATGGGGGCTAAAATAGATCCTATACCACGGGCCAAAACCATATCATCAGAAATGGCGGGCTAAATACCACGGGCCAAACATAATAAACCCCACGTGAGCGTGCTTCACTGCCTTGAAGTGAGTGAACTGGGGTTCCGCACCTTCTGAACGGGTAGCCTGCGGGTATGACTGCACCTCCTGGACGGCGAACCTGCGGGTCCGCACCTTTTGAACCATTCACCTGCGAGCTTCTTAATTTCCATCATTTTGAGAGCCTGAACAGACCATTGCCACTTGAGTGAGTTGCCATCAAGTACAACACCTGTATCATAGAGCCATACCAGAATCATAATGCCAACATGGAATTGTTGTAATGTTTAAATCATCATTTACATATCTGTACGCAAGTTCACTTTAGAAAAGTCACGTATACACGCTGATTCTGGATATCAAAACAGCGTATACATCTTAAAGTTGATTTGCAGATCTGTACGCAGGTTAGCCTTGAGAAAAGAGCGTATGCACGTAGGTTCGACACATGAAAGTACCTCTGTTTTAGCTCTTCTGTTTGTTGTTGCAGTGTTTTGGGTTCTGGCTTGGGTTCTGGTTATTGTATTCTGGTTACAGCATTTTGAAAGATCAGATTGAAGGGTTGTCAAAGTGATTGATTGATTCAGTTGTGGATGGTGCAAAGGAGATTGGTTGATGCAGATATATTTGATGATTGAATGATGTGATTGATGGATCTAATCTGAAAATTTATGAAACGTGGTCCCTGGAAGAGAAAAAAGAAGGTTGTAGCCTTCTATAGGTTGGTACCTACGTACTAGTAAACATATCAGCTAGTACAATAGCTAGGGGGTTGTAGCTCTCCCTTCCAGGAGAAACTGGAGAACGAGAGAAGGTTGTAGCCTTCTGTAGGTAGAAGCCTGCATACTGGTATAAGTCTGCACCAGTATAAAAATTGTAAAAAGAAGTTTCTTATTATTAAAAAGAAGATAGAGATGATTGTAGCAGGTGGTTTTCACCCACATTAGGTTTCCACCTTATATCTTGTGTTCATATGTGTGACGGTCTGTTTTGTTCTTTACTGCACCTGGTTACTGTTTATATGGTTCTGATGCACTGATTAAAGATCAACATATGATGAATTAACTGAATCATAAGTTTGCAGAATATACTCTAGTTTCCTTAAACACAGTTGTGTATACACGCGAGTTCCATTAATTGAAGTAGCGTATATGAATCTAATTATGGAAATGAAAAATTATTGACTTGCTAATACTGATTCATCCCCCCTCTCAGTAATATTTTCAACACAATCTAGGTGCCAAATCCGGCTTACCCAATGAAGAATTTCCTTGGTAGTAGTACCTCTCAGTCTGAGACAAATGTCCTCGTTGAAACCCCAGATAAACCTTCTGGCATCTCCTCAGCTCCAATCTACCCCAGTAACCCCAACATTTGCCTTTCTGCACTACGTCAGCCTCTCTCTGCCCAACCCTGGCTCTGCGTCACCCTGACTAGGCTTGCGTCAACCTTAGGAGGCCCTGTGTTAGCCTTCTGGCCCTTTGCATCAACTACGCTGGCCTTTCTGAAGCACTGCGCAGCTCCTGGATGCCTTTGCGTGGCCCTGCGTGAGCCCTAGCTGCTACTGCGTCATTCTCTCTGGCTCCTGCGCTGATCTCCCAGCACTATCTCTCCCTCTCTGTCTCTCTATAGCCACTGCCCTTCAGCTGCAACTCCGATCACTGATTTTATCTCTCTTAGATAATAGAATGACTGATCATTTGGTGTACTCTCCAAGTGACCCTCAAGCCTCCTCTTATACTTTTCTTATTGACATATCAACAGTCGAGATTAAGTCCCTAATCGACGGCTAATATTAGATCTAGCTTGATACATGTCTTTTGGACCATTCTAACACAATTTTATATTAATCCACATTAATATTTTAATTTCCCTAAGTTTAGACTTTGGGACTCCATTAAAAATATTAATTATTTTAATATCTCTTAAATTGTTTAGAATCTGCCCAAACCCTTTCTTTGTATTGGAGATCTCACGTGCCTCAACTTCTCCACCAAATTTCGTGGCTAGAGCACATTCGATGCTACCACAAATCAACACTCCCTCTTAGTGAGGACTGTGCTATAGCAATACTCCTCACTAAGTATTACTCTGATCATCCGACATCGGTCCTTGTGCTGATGATAGGCCTGCTGCCCACCATCCTTTGCACTGCTATATCTTGTACTGCTACCCATGGTTCTACCACTACCACTACTACATCTATACGACAGCTCCATCCGCATCCCTGTTGCTGCTGGTCCTTTCTCCCAACACTGCATCTGTACTGCAACTCCTCTCATCATGTTGCATCGTGCTGCCCACTTCTGCATTGCAACTCAGTTATTGAGAAGTAAGTAACTGATCTCCCAACTCTGACCTCTTTGTTGGGCTAGAGACACCCGCTAATGTTGAAGCTCCTTGTGTCGTTGACAAGTGCTCCCTCTCTGACCTCTACGCTGCTGCAACAACTCCCTGCATCTCGCACCGTTGCACACCTCTCTGTGCCATCCTCCACTGTTGCAACACTCTCGTGCCTCTCGCATTGCTACAACTAGCTAGCCTCGCGTTGTCCTGGGAATCTTGCACTGTAGCTCTCTCTGCTGCTCCATCCGCATCTGTCTTTTCCCACATCTGCCAATCCTGCTACTCCTCATCGGGGCTTCCGTAGCAAGGTCTAATCCAAGAGGCTGGGTACCTCGAGGATCCTGCCCCTCATCGCCTGTAGTTCATTAGACTACAGCTCGATGTCTCCCCATTTCTGCTCAAGTGGCATGTGTGCACTCATGGCACATGGAACAGATAGGATCCTGGCCTTCCAGATGACAAAGCTGGATGCCTCATCCAACCTGTCTTGATCCCTCAGCCCATTCATGGCCATCTCTCTGCTCTTCTTGTCGATTCCTCCGGGTCTCTCTACTTCCCGCCTGAAAGTTCTCTGTTCGGCTCCTGCTGAGTCTACTTCCCGCTTGGAAGTTCTCTGTTCGACTCTTGCTGAGTCTACTTCTCGTCTGGAACTTCTCTGTTTGACTCCTGTTGAGTCTACTTCTCGTCTGGAAGTTCTCTGTCCGACTCCGGTTGAGTCTCTCTACTTCCCGTCTGGAAGTTCTCGTTTCGACTCCTCCGAGTCTCTCTACTTCCCATCTGGAAGTTCTCTTCTAGACTCCCTCTGAGTCCTGATTTCCCTCTTGGAAATCCTTTTGCCGATGTAGAGATGCCCCCTACTCTGATCATCTGTGCAACCACACCACTGATCCAGATTTCTCAGCTAGAAACCCTCGGTAGCAACTTCCTCCTCCTTGGCCTTGCCCGGTTAGGTATTTTTCTGAATACAGTATCTCACTAGCTCCACTCTGCAACTTTCCCACAGCCTCCTAAACCCCAACAACCTGAAGGTGAGAGCTCCTAGGCCCTACGCAATCCTGGTACCAACAACTCGATATCCTTAGCCAATTGCGTCAAGCGTGGCTTTGCGTGAGTCTCCCTTTGCCTCTCTTAGCTTTTGCATTGCATCTTCCTGGCCCACCCTTGATGATGCAAGTACTACGTCACCTTTCCCTTGTTGTTTCTCTGCTACAAACAACTTTTGTCACTTGGGACAACTGTTTTTTGCTGCTATTGCTCCGCTCGACTGATGTGCTCAGTTCTCCTGTGATCTGCAACCAAGCTTTGATAGCATGTTGAAGTTTCTAAGTCTACCAATTAGAAACCCTCCATACACTTTACTGATTTATTCCTACCTACTTGTTTCGTTACTTAACAAGTTATCTACAATGTAAATACTGAAAATAAACACTAGTGCATGCTCAACATATTACAGAGCAACAACTGAAGGAAACATAAACAAGCACACACAATGACACCGTTATTTTTGGACCAATGTCCCTAGAAAAACCCAATTTGGGAAAACCGGTGCAGCTATCTGAGGGTATTCTTATTAAGCAATTTCATAGTACATTCTGGGTGCCAAATCCGGCTTACCCAATAGAGAATTTCCTTGGCAATAGTACCTATCAGTCTGAGACAAATGTCCCGGCTGAAACCCCGGATAAACCTTCCAGCAGCTCCTCAGCTCCAATCTAGCCCAGAAACCCCAGTGTCTACCTTTCTGGACTGTGTCAACCTCTCTCTGCCCGGTGCTGGCCCTGCATCAGCCTTCTGGCCGTCTAAAGTCAGCTATGTTGGCCTCTTTGAAGCACTGTGCAACTCCTAGATGCCTCTGCGTGGCCTTGCGTGAGCCCTAGCTACTACTGCGTCGCTCTCTCTGGCTCTTGCGTTGATCTCCCAGCACTATCTTTGCCTCTCTGTCTCTTTGTACTCACTACCCCTCAGTTGCAACTCCAATCACTAATTCTATCTCTCTTAGCAAACCCCGCTATAGAGAATAGAATGAGTGATCATCTGGTGTACTCTCCAAGTGACCCTCAAGCCTCCTCTTATACTTTTCTCGTTGACATATCAATGGCCGAGATTAAGTCACTAATTGAAGGCTAAGATTAGTTCTGGCTTGATCCATTTTTTTTGGACCATTCTAACACAGTTTTATATTAATCCACATTAATATTTTAATTTCCCTAAGTTTAGACTTAGGGACTCCATTAAAAATATTAATTATTTTAATATCTCCTAAATTGTTTAGAATCTGCCCAAACCCTTTTTAGGTATTGGAGATCTCATGTGCCCCAACCTCTCCACCAAATTTCGTGGCTAGAGCACATCCAGTGCTACCACAAATCAACAACAACTGAATTTTGAATTCCCTTAGCAGGAAACTCAACTTCCCCTCAAGGACTATGCTGCCTCTGTGTCAGCAATGCTTGGGCCAGTGTCAAGCTTCCTCTTGACGTCTTTCTGTCCTCTCTCTACCTTGTACTCTTCGTTTATAAGTTTCTAGTAAATAATAATGGAACCCTAAAGATGATGGTATGCTAACTTGATTGTTGATATTCATGATCTATTTTTTGAAATCTAGTGTTTTGTAACAAAACCCTAGTAGTTGATATTATAGGGCATGATGATAAAACCCTAGAAGTATGATGCTTTCAATTATTGATATGATTTAGTTTTGATGATGAAATCTAGGGTTTATGAAGAAACCCTAGCAAATGTCACTGCAAGAAGTCTAATGGATGAAACTCTTGATTGATTATAAATCCTAACTAGGTTTAGGTCTTGAATGTCTAAAATTTGATTTATTATAATGACATGCTTGACTTCATGCTCTTGTACATACATATTTGTGTTTGGTTGTACTTGTTGTTAAAGGTTTACAGGTACATAATCTTCAAAATGATGAAGATGCTTACCTCATATTTGATGATAATTTGATGATGATGCGGAGCATTATGAAAAGAGGGAATTATGAGAACCTCATGACATTAAAGATAATCTTGTTACCATGTGAAGGAATGATGAAATTTTGAAAGATCTAAATGCTCCGTTGAATTGTTGATGCAAAAGGAAGAGCCTATATGACTAGAATAATAAGATAGTCGATGAACTAGTCCTTGGATAAAGGAAAGTGTATATCTCCCTGGTTGAGGAGCTTGAAGAAAAGTGAGTAACTTGATAAAGAGGCCATGAGGATGTTTGAAATCGGAGAATAGTTGAATCATTGTTAATGGCTATTTATGATCAATAAAGTTGTGAACAAAACTTGGATGTTTTGAAAGAAGTATTGAGGTTGAGTTGGGTGTTGCAGAAGAAGTCAAAGAAGATAACTTCCGACACAGATATGTTTGATGATAACCTAAGCAACATCAATATATTTGAAAATCCCAGAGGTTTGTGCTAACTTGTATATATATTTGAAAGTTTGTTGCTAATTAAGATTGTGATTATACAAGATCTTTCCATAAGAAGGTTGAACTTTTGAAGCATGCTTGGATTGGTGAATATATCTGGGAGAGATGAAGCATCTTGGGGCGACAAGATGCTTGGGAGGACATCTTCCCGACCTGTGATGATGTCTCCCGAAGTAGGGAGGGTGGCATTGGTCTTGAAGCTTTGACCTTGGATACACACCTAGATCCCTGGGTTGGTGATAGAGTTGAAGCTTGATGGTACCTAGAGTGGCCAAAGCTTGGAACACACCTTAGTCCCACCCGTTAGATACCCTGGTCAGGTATCTAATCTGTAGCACTACGTGTGCTATAAATCTTCATATAGCATATCATTTTGAGATCTTCCATGTACCTCTATATATATGGAGTGTTGAAGAATGTAACTAGTGTCGGTCTTCATAATTACATTTGAGTCATAATGTAATGTATTTGTCAAATGAACAAGGAATTTTATCATAAAAGAAATTGAATTATTAAAGCATGGGTTTCGTGCTTGTGTCAATGATTAATAGGTCAAAGTCTTCATTGTAGGCTTCTAGGGTTTATGTCAAGAGTCCTTGTCTATCTCATCATGTAATAGACCCTGCTTGGGCTTTCTTTATCAAGAAAGATATTTATTTTTATGTAAAATGAGCCATTTAGGCCTCCTCCACCAAGTTGGCCTCAACATAGACAAGTCAACCTCATTGGAAGACAAAATCCACTATATAAAGGCAACAACTCGACCTCATTTGGAACACATTCATAATAAGTTCAATTTGTAGTTGTTGGAGAGGAAAAGGGAGTACAAAATTCTTGGAAGAAGGAGAAAAACCCTAGTGAAGAAGAAGAAACCCTAGCGAAGAATTTTGGATACTATTTTCTCTCTCTTTTGACTCACGTGCGAAATTATGAAGTTGTTGGAGGGATGAAGTTGCAAGGTTCGGTAGGGCCAAAATTCTAAAGTTAGTGGCTGAAATTTTGACTTGAAGCAGTTTGACTTCTGGTGTTTGGTTAATCATCTTAGAGAGTTGACTTGGTGGAGGAAGGTCTTTTGGTCAGGTCTAAGGTCTTGTTTTGTCTCAATTTGATTTGCATATTCTAGTGGGAGAGTTTGACTGGATTTTCCCCTTTTTAGGGGTTTTAGCCCTCGCTGAGTTCCTACCTCTAGTGTTATTGATCTTCATTCTTCTGCTTGATGATTGCTTGCTGAGAAGAAGATAAAAGAAGAACATAAGGACAGATAATAAGAATACAGAATATCACAAGTAGTTGTCAATATATGAAAATATTTCTGCCTTTTTGGTTTTCTAACACTACTCACTCCCTAGGATCCACTGCAAAAGACTGCTTGCAAAAAGTTTGAGTAATTCCTTTACAATTGGCGTTTCCCACTCTCGTTGGTTTGCAGGCTTTGTTTCCACCATAATACAAAAGGGTTCTTGAAACTCTTCAACTTCGAAGCTCTAGCGCATTGGTATATTGTTTTATAATAAAAGTCTTGGTATATTGTTATATAATAAAAATCTTGGTATATTGTTCGACCATCATCTGTATAGGAAATTCAGATCATCTGAGGTAGAGAAGAAGGATGAAATCTAAGGAAGACTAAAATCTCTGAGGTAGAAAATAGTCATTTTATGAGCAGATCGAATCTTTGAGGCAAACGAGTTCTTAGGTAGAGGACCGAATCTTAGCAGACTCATTTCTTGGGCAGAGGACAGAATATGAGCATACCTATATCTTTGATAGAGGGCCAAATTATGGGCAGACCTATATCTGGGCAATTTGACCAAGTTTGACCATAGTAATATTGTTGGTTAGGTTGACCTTGTTCTTGGCTAGAATATTTAGATGTATCTTTGTTAAACTTAATGATTGCTCTAAGAAAAAGGTTGTTGAGTTTTCCCCCAAGTGGGTTTTCCCTGGGTAAATTCTTGTGTCTCTTGTTTGATTGTCTCTTTATGATCCTACTGGCATTTTGTTTCTATTGTTGAGATATTTTGTGTAATTACTTTATGATAAATTTAAATTCAAGAAAATATTAAAGTAAGAAATCATAGGTAATTATCAGTTAGAAGATCCTATGAAAAATCAACAGCTCCCACCCTTATGATTCATCATACAAATCTTGCAAAGGGGGAAGTGATATTTGGTTTTCCTGCCTCATAATGACTCATAAGGGTAAGTGTTGTTATATTGATCTAATGGTATGTTGGTTACATTGGTTGCATGATTATACTTAACTCATGCATTGTATTCTACTAATGCATGGTAATGTAGCTGCTATGCATATTCTTAAGCATGCTAATATCATCCATCTCATGTTCTCATATGGATTAGATTACATAAATTTACTTTCTATATGAATTTATTATTTTCATATAAAACATGGGCAATACGCTATGCCCAGTGCAAATGCTCCCAAACAAGTTTGTTGCAATGTGCAAGTTATAGGTCTACATCCCAGGAGATTGCTAAAGTTATCATGAACTCCCTGTTCGAGTACATGGATCATGTGCTCTATGGTGAGCGCATGGCCCAGTTGGAGCCAAATGTTACCCACCGAAAGTGGGTGACCCAATAGAAGAAAATTTTCTTCTATCATCCCTTTGAGACGGGTAACCAGTAGCCCCTGAAAGCCAACACTAGCCAATGACAATGTGTTTTTATATCTCCACCAACTACATCAGTCATATATTCCTCACCCATTTGGCAAAGAGCGCATGTTGGAAGTTGGGATTCTAATCAAAAGGTACTTTATTCATTTTGCAATCAGATGCTTATGCTTGTTTGTATTTGGGCATTTGTCATGGATTATGGGGTGACTTGGAAGAAATAGGGGTTTTGACCGTGATCTTGTTCCCTCACCATAATGTAAAACAAAAGAATATTAAAATGCAAAAGATGGTTGGGACATACACATTAGCACATGGGCAAAGGCCTAGCATGAGCTTTACCTCACTCATATGGCCATCACCTGATTCTTGGGACAATGTTGGCCTACCACATCAAAAGAAAAGGAACCCTTGCATGTCCCAATCCTTGATGAGCAATGAGGTGCCTCATCATTAAGGGAGTAATAACTGCTATACATCATACAAAGCAAGTTCTAACCTTTGAGCTAAGAGCGGTAATACAAATAAAAATCAAGAAAAAGTAAAAGGCGCACAAGAGGGGTGGAAAAACAAAGGATGAGTTGTATCTCATGCATCCATGATTGCTCGCTCCTCACAAATGTACGCTCAGGATGATGATACCCATCATGTTGGTCCCTTTGACCATGGCACTTGGCCATGAAGTTTTCTCCCCTCTATTCCATCATTATTATTGAATGACACTTATCGATTGAAGGGTGGACCAAGGACATATCTTCTCCCCTCAGGGACTGGAAACACCTAATAGGGTTGTCCATTAGCCATGGAACCTAGGGAGGTAACACCATTGCGAGTTCAAAGGCCTAATTTTGGAAGGGAAGCCTTATTTGAAGTGTTAAATTAACCTTTACTTATAGGCTTGGTCACTTGGATGCAAAAGTGATTATTGTACCTAATGGTGAAGGTTGCAGCACTAGATATTGTGTGTGATTAACAGGTGGTTCCACATCATGGCCTAGGAAACTTAACAGGGGTCTGGGTCCTAGTGTTGCAAAAACCGTAACACCCCAGTTCAGGAGGTGGATTCACATCCCTAACAGATTCCATGGGCAGTGTTGGGTGGAACCATGGTTTGGACCGAAATTCACAATTCTTGGACTTTTAGAACTGTGATAGTTCCAAACCATAGTTCTGCAAGCCTGAACCACGATGGTTCTGGAAATCGCTCATATGGTTCAGTGAGGCTTTTTTCAAAATTTTCAAACCATTATGAAAGGAACCATGTTTCCCAGACACTCCCAAGGTGCTCCCTTGATGCTCCCTTGATGCTTCCTAGATTCTCCTTAATCGTAATGTTAAATTCTTAAAAGTGACATTCTACTTTCTCTTTCATTTTCATCCTTTTACATAAATTTTTAACACTACCATGAAATGAATCAATATGTTTGAGAGTGCTTCCAACCTCATCGAACTTTATATGGAGAAAATAGAATTTCATATCCCATTCAAAATTCAACAGACTTAACAATATTCATCATTTCAGGATTAATGGGATTGTGGCAGTCCATTAGATTATGTTAGGTATGAGGGTGTATGATTGGCATTTAATCAAGAGCACCAAGCCCTATATGTACCCCAGTGTTGGTGGTGTTGATTGTTAACCTTTGTCATGGCCTTAACAAAAATGTACCCTTCACTCTAGTCAAAATCATTGATTAGGCATGTTAAGAATTTTCTACCATATTATAAGTCTTGGATTAGGTATTTTGATCAAAATTGGGCAATGTTGACTAATTTTCTGAAAGAATTGAGGTAGAGGCAAAGGATAGACAAGAGGAGAGGAATCTAGATTGTAGATGGTTGATGCTCAAATAATTAATCATTAATGTACTATGGATGCCATTTTTATCATGATTTGTGTACAATATGCATGCTTTGATATATTCTGCAACTAATTTGGCACTCTAGATGTTTTTTTAATATAAATGCAATGAAATATATATATAATAGGTTCTTCCGAGACACTTCGCTTCCAAAAAAACGTCCCCACTTCGTGTAACATTACTAGGTCCTTTAGAGGGATATATTGACACCCACAGGTCAAGCGTTGAGAGCCTTGGGAGTCTAAGAAATTGTAGAGCATTGTACACATCTTTGGGCACCTCCAACACCCACAACATTCCAACACTTTTCCCTCCATTGATGAGATTTTGGGATGATGCACCTGGACCTAACATGCCCCTAACCAGCTTAGAACTCTTAGAGGGATGGCAGTTGATCCAAGGCCCAATGTAGGATGGTCTCACACCTTGAGACATGGAGGCTTGCACCACCTTGGGAGCCCTCAACGTTGGAGTAGAGATAGGAGCTTTGACCACCTAGAAACCCATGAGACCACTTTTGTGCCCCAAGATAAAAGTTGGGGGTCCTCAAAGGAGCATTGACAGAGACCTAAGGGCCAACCCTTAGGATACAATTTTAGATGGATTCTGCTCACATCTTGGCACTTGTAGCCCTCAACGCATGCCTTATAGCATCCTACACATGGATGATGTCAGCTAAGTCAGCCCTATGACTCAAACGTGTGCGCTGACTTATGAGTTCTATCTTGGCTACTAGGTTGGCTTGTAACCTAGCTTGTGGTTGTAGCATTATTTTATAATTTTGAGGGACATTTGGCTAAAATTAGAAGTCAAATTCCTCATATAAGTAGAGGAATCGTTCATTGTAGCAAATCACTATCACAACTTGTGTAATTCAGCATCTTGAAATAATTTTACCTTTATTTCTTGTGGAGAATTTAGATCAATTAATGCATTTTGACATTTGGAGCTGATTTGTTTAACTATGGAGCTATTTTTTGGATCAAATCGATGGAATTTTTTTGCATGTTATCTTGTAAGTCTACCTATTGTTGAATATTTATCTTGTATGTCTAATGTATGAAATGTGTTGAATCTAAGGCTTGTTAATGTGCCCTAATTTGTTGATAAGTTATTGAATGCTATCTATATATCACCATTGCATGCATTTCTCATGAATAACATGTGAATGAATATCCTAGTGGTGAACTTTTACTAGCTCTCCCATGAAAATTCCATCATCCATTGCATAGATAATTACTTGAATTTTGGTGCTAGGGCATCCAGATTTTGGCCTCCTTAGAAATTTTTTTGTAATGTCCCTTCTTAAATTAATTTGTTACAGGTTTATCCATTCTACAATTTTGACAATTTTGGGAGCATGGGACCCATGGTAATTTTGGTGATGGACCCACGAAGGAAAATGGGGGCCAAAATGTCTTGTTGGCCAAGCGTGGGGGCCACCCACATGAGGAAATACACACCACTTTTGAGGGATGTTCGAATGGCTAGAGAGAGAGGGTCGAATTGCTAGTTGGATGGATCACACATGGGAAAAGAGGCTCACGAGTTATAAATAGAGGAGGCCCAACCTCATTTGGTATCTTTTGCCTATTGAACTCAATCTTAGTTGCTCAAGCTATTTAGCTGAGTCACTTGTTGTTTAGCAATGAGCTCTCCAAGTGGAGAACTCACCCTCTCTTCGGTGGACTACGAGTGCCACCCTAATGAGGTTCCATTCTACCATTCTGAAGGAGTGCTGGAGCATATTCAGGGCATTAATCTCAATTGTCACTTAGCCAATGCGTACTTCAGGACATAGCAGAGGAACACACAAGATCTTTTCAAGGGTCTTCCAAGGTGCAATTGCCGAAGGAATTTTTGGTGAAGGAAGTATAGGGAGGCACTAGTCATTTGGGGGATTTTGGGAGTAGGAGCTTGTTGTTTGAGAGCAATGTGAGTTGCAGCACCCAGGGCTAGCGCAAAAGCTTCTCAATGGGCACAGTTGGGAATTTGTGGGTCAGTTCGTGGAGCGAGTATTTGCTAGGAGGGTAAGGGGTAGTTCAGGGAATATTATCTCAACGATTTTGGAGTTATAGGCAGACCGTACCTTTCAGTAGTTGGGAGGAGGACATGGCCAAAACCAAGCCAAACCCTTTATGGGTTTTTGTGGGTTTGTTGAGAGGAATCTACGGTTAAATTTGCAGAATTGTCCAAGCAGTGTTCAGGCTTAAAATCCCCTTTTGTTCAGCAGTACATTTTATTATTCAAGTGGTGATTGCACTATTTTGTGTGTTTTCTAGGTGGTTGGTTTGGGGAATTTTCCATTTTGGGTTTGGTTGAGTATTTTTGGGAGAAGCTATAGCTGCATTTTCAGGTGATTTCGGGCACCACATAGGGTCATTCTCAGCATTTCCAGTGCAACAACAATTACCAATTTCTAGGTCTGTACAAAAGGATAATGGGCCGAAGTTTCCTAACTCCTGGGGGTCATCTCTTCCACTTGGGTTGCTCCAGCTTGCTTATGAAAGCCCAGGTTCACTTACTCCTTGCTATATGTACTCCTTACAGCTCATAGTTTAATAAAATGGCTCATCTTATTTGCCCAGTTTCTTGATGTTTTTGATGGTGCATGCATATTTGTGATTCCATTTGTTGTAGCCTAGTTCATGTGTTTGTTATTAGCTATAAAATTCAATTTGGGACATTACAGTGGTATCAAAGCCTTGATCTTTTCCCTCCTATGGGTAGCCAACAAGAGCATGGGAGACTTCGGTATGAGTTCCCAGTGACGGGGGAAACTGGAGACAAACCCATGGCTCAAGGGAAATCTAGTATGCAGAAATTTTGGGGTGGAATCCGTTGGGACGATGAGAGGTTGGCCTAGTTGAGGAGGGTGACAGACTAGACCCATCCTCACCCTTACAACAGAAACTATAAAGGTGAGTAGGCCATGAGCCATCTACATCATGTGGGGAAATTTGACAGAATCAGGGTACCAGATCTCTTGAAAAGGAGCGAGTAGGACAAGGATAGTTAGAGGGTGAGACTAGGGGGTGTTTTCGCTGGTGGAGACCTGGCTTTAGATATCGGGAGCCTGAGGAGGAGGTTGAGCATGATGCTGAGAGCCCACGGGATGGTGAGGAGCACATCAATCTACCCGTGTGGCGCACGAATCATCATTATTAGAGACCTCTTTGATAGCCCTAGTTGACACCTTGGTGGAGAGGATAGAGCCTACACACATAGAGCCCTCTGTTGAGGAGGTGCCACCCCTGGATGAGATGCCAATAGTTGCTGAGGTATCCAAGCTGTGACCGAGTCTATAGGTGATAGATACCCATGGCAATTTCATCAATTCCAGGTCAATGTTCTAGCATAGAGAGAGAAGGCCACGGCAATAGGAGAGGCCATTCTACAGCAAAACGAGGAGCTGGAGGGCATGAGAATGGTTTGTGTTGAGTCAGCAACCAAACTGACTCGCATTGGGGAACGGTTGGATTCCCTAATGGTACAACTAGAGTGCACATTAGAGCATTAGAGCAGCCCTCTTCAAACATACATAGATGGGGCTTGTAGCATTAATAGTTTACCTCTACACCTTGGAGAGAGAGAGCCAGAGCCACCTCGACATATTTTATGTGTTGACCAGGCTGATGAGATGAGGCGACATGAGCGACACAAGGTGCAGCATTCGCAGGATGGAGGGCTTGTCTTGCATATGGGAGTTTGTACATTCAATTCATCTCCTGGGGCTGGATGGCAAGAGATTTTGAGTTGGTACTCGATGGAGTGGGCTATGGAGATGATAGTGGACCGACGTGAAGCTCAACAAGAGATTTCAGGCATTGGGGATACTAGAAGCCCATACTAGCATTGGGATCCATTTGGGACTATCTATCATTCCCTAGATATGTCGGTTGACTATGACTGTGGTGGTGTAGTTGGCCTACTGGTTGAGCACACACACTAGCTAGGGGAGTCTCGGTCAGCACTAGTGGCCAACCAGTGTATGGACAAACTCCCTAGGTTGTTTTGGTATGATGGTTGTACATGGGATCATAGGATGACCAACATACTCTAGTAGGAGTTTGTCAAAGGATGTGGCATTGGTAGGCCACCAGATAGTGCCTTGTATGGAGCTGGGGATTCCTCACATTTGTGTAGGGCACAAAGGACACCGAGGAGCAGAGAAGTAGTGGCATCACTACTTGTACCTAGAGAGATTCACTTCTTAGGCCCCTCAGGGAGGATTTGGAGAGGAGATCCCTTCATCGAAGAGCATGGTGATGCAACAGTGGAGGTGATGATACAGGTTGGTTGTGAGCCGACGCATATGGGCACATCTTTAGGCCATCACATCCATGGATGGGTAGGAGAATATAGCATGGAGCAATGGTCTGCAGATGGGCGGGATGCATGGGGTAGTGTCATAGTATGTTGCACTACGTTGTGGAGGGGGAGTGCCTCACATCACATTGAGTGCATGCAGGGAGTGGTAGGTGCAGTGACGCAAGACGGTACAGGATGGTATAGACATAGCCGGGAGTATCTAGTGGTGTACAGGGACAGGTTGTGGCATACATTGACATGTGGAGGAGTGCAACGATACTAGGTGGTATGTAGTGGCAGATGATGCAACCTAGTGGGCACTTGGAGCGTTGCCTCCAAGGAGACTTATGGACAGAGGCATTACATGTACCATTGGATGCAGCCCACCTAGATCGATGAGGACATTGTTGAGCATATGGGGACACCATGTTTAGGGGAGACAGGGCTTGGAGGGGGTTATCAGCAGATTCGAGACAAAGAGAGGGGCGTCCGTAGGATTACTCTTGAGCATTCCGGCGGACTCTTGATCATAACCATCCTCCTACAGTGTTGCTTACATACGCAGAGTGTTTGGTTGTTGCCCATTTGCGCTTTCCATTAACGCAACAGGACAAGGGAGGCTCACCCTAGGCAGTGGAAGGAGACTCTCCCGTTGAGACATTTGGTAGGTGCACAAGTTGATGGATACAAGCTCAGGGATGTCGTGGTTGATTGTTGGGGTAGCCTATGTTCCACCCCTGGGCTCACACTTGGGGAGGTGACCGAGAGGGAGTTGCATGGTGCTTTTTCGGTTGGACGGCTCTAGGCATTAGGTGAGCATGAGGTGTGGGGGATGGTAGTCCTTGTTCGCAAGATGGTGCCTAGGCCTCTGGCAATACCGGGGCACATCATCAGGAGCTGGGACAACAAATCCTGTTGTGTGATTTGGCAGGGGCGGAGCAGTTGGTTATTCACATCGTAAGTCGTTGACGCTCGGTGCCTACCTATTAGACACCTACAAGAGTCAGAGACGGGGCACAGAGGTGTCCCAACAGCTAGCAGCATATCAAAACGCTAGGTAGAGAGGATTGGGGGTTGTGGACCTCCAGTATGGTTATGGGATCCAAGGATCCAGTGGATTGGTGGGATACTCCAATCCTCAGTGAGCCTTATCAGGATAACAGGCGAATTGATTCATTCACAAGTAGACACATAGGGAGTCACCTAAGCCCTCACCATAGGATGAGGCAGATTGTTGATCAGAATTGGGGCCAACCATGGAGTGATAGGCGCTAGTACTATTGAGGCGCTTTGGCAGGTTGGGCCTAACCTCGATCATCGCATAGATTGTGGCGGAGAGTTATGCAAGAGGAGGCTTGCATGCTAGACAATTAGTGATGACTAGGGTGTCGCGGGGTCAACACAATAGTTTCTTGTTGCTATGGGCATGGGGCCCTAGTGTCACAGTTCTTAGTGGTTCAACTATCCATGGGGGTGAGTTGGTTTCTACAGGGGAGGGTCATCCATATTTTTGATCGGGTTTCAGTGATTCGTTGATGGCGTTGGAGACTTCATCAGCATGGCAGGTTGGCCAACAACAGGATTTTAGGAGGAGCTCATGCATGAGAGACTTCATCCGCATAGTGATTGAGTTGTATCTTCAAGGACCTGTTGCACTCAAATTGCCAAAGTTTTGGGGAAGTGGAAGTACCAATTTTTTCAACAAGGATTAGACCACTTATTAGCAGTCTGTTTGTCATAGTCATCCCATTCTGCAAGTTATATATTGTAAATGATATTAGTAAAACCATGAGTCTATGTAACAACTTAGGTAAGCCTATAATTTGATAACGAATTCCATCCTAGGAGGTTTTTTAACGTCAATGATTACTTGTGTTTTTCGATAGACGAATCAAAAGAGTTTTTCCCTCCAGCTTAAATCCCCAAAGCTAGGGTGAAATTTATTGTCAAATTATTAAGTGAGTCCTAGTGTTTTAGTCGAGTATGATGTAAAAGTGGGTTGGGAATATTTTAAGCTAATTGGCTAAATTATTTTATTACAAATCACTTGGTTTACTAGATCATATTGAGTCGCAAATGGGTTATGTGTCCTGGGGGTCTAAGACGAATGTGTATTCCCTCTTTGAGTCTTGTAAACGAAAAATCATATGTATTAGAGGGTTGGAAAAAATAATTAATTCCCTCATGTGTAAATTAAATAATTTTTTTGGCAAAATAAAATTAAAATCCTATAGCCCCAAGGGATAGCTCAATTGGTCAAGTTCCCCTTGCTAAGTACCTTTTGTAAAGACTGTAAACTGAAAATTTCAAGATCCGAAAACTGAAAATGCAAAACCATAAAAACAATGAAAAACTTACCTGGACTGCTGTCGACTGGTTTTGTTGCTGACTGGTTTTGTTGTTTGCTCTTGTTCTCTGAAGCTGAATCGATTACTGGGAAACCTATTCCTCCCAGCCAATTCAGCAAGCTTCTGTGAAGCTTACTGACCCCGTGCCCAGAACCTCAGGTCAATCAAGCTGCTCTCGTTCCTGTTCTCGATCTTCCTCTGCCCTCTCAGTTTTCTGCTCTCCCTCTTGCCCCCTTCCTCGGCTCAATACAGTGGTTTTATATTAAGATTGGTGGTGGCCACCTTCCAGCCTTCGGCCACCGCTGTTGCAGCTCTCAACACCTCCCGGCATGCAGATCCCTAGATCTTTCTGTTTGGTTTGGTGGCGGTCGACCGACATGAGGTTTCATTATGAGTTTAATGACCTTTCCAAAATGTTACGTCCTATGTTTGTATATCCCTCATCCTTTATGTTTATTATATAGTTTATGTTATGTTTATTTACTTTATTATATACTTTCATTATTTTATGAACTTTAAACTTTATACATATTAAAGTGTCAACTTTATATTAATTTATATCTCATTTAATTATTCATTTAACTTATATTAATTTATATCTTTTAACTTATATTAATTTATATCATTTAATTTATATCATTTAACTTATATCATTTAACTTATATTAATTCATATCATTTAACTTAGACTGATATTTAAATGGGTTGTTACATACACTCCCCCTTCGGAAAACTTCGTCCCGAAGTTAGAGTTTAGGCTTAGGGTTTTAATGGACAATTCTGGCTCCTTCCAAGTTCCCAAGCTATTCTAAAATCAACCTATCCTTCCTAATCTCTTCCGCTCCCATCCTATCCGTCCTCTACTGGAGAATGCCATGACTTCAGTTTTACTGATTCAACCATGCATAAACCCTAAGGTGACAGCGTCGGTTATACCGACCTGATTCCCAGTAGGCATCCGACAGTCATCATCACACGTCTAGGGGAGCGTGACTCGCACAGTCCTCCCATGACTCCAGGGTTTGGAGGATAAACGGTGGGCAACACCTCCACCCCTCCTAGTAGAACTTAGGGTGAAAACCCTATCATAGAATCACTTGGAGCTTTAATTGTTCTAAGGTTCTGTCATCACGTGGTTTTCCAGTAATCGATTCATCTTTACTTTATCTGCAATTATACACCCACTCATGCATTCGGAAAATGTGCATTAGCATATTCAAACAACCCATGTATTATTTAGTATAACATATTTTACCATTTTCTATGCATGTCCTTTGAATTCTATCTAAAATGTAGTTGTTTCCCGAGTTCTATTGATCATTTTTGACATGTAAAAATAAAACAAGTTACAACATCTAAATTTCCATTAGAAGTAAAACCCTTTAACTGGCTTAACTTTCCTTTGGCAACTAAAAAGAAAATGAACCACATATATCGTTTTGGTATCCACGTACCAGCAGAATTTAAACATAAATTATGTCATACAACCTTATGTTTAATTATAATCATTCAAAAATGGTTCTGGTTCTCTGATTGCAATGAAGTAAAATATACACAAAACATAGTTTAAAATCCTTGAAAATTGACATAGCCTAGGGTATCTTTGACATATGTCCTCTGTATTTTCCCAAGTTGCGGATCCAGGACTATACTTGTCCCATTGGACCTTAACTTGGTCCACCAGGCGGTTCCTGAGCTGTCGAACCCTACGTTCCAGAATACGTAAGGTTCGACCGATATTACTCCCTCGTCCGATACCTGCAATTCCTTCCATTGAAGGTTATGAGATAGATCAGCTATATAATGTCTTAATACAGAAACATGAAATACATTATGAATTTTATGTAGGTGAGGTGGCAGGGCAAGACGATAGGCAACAGGTCCCACTCTTTCCACGACTTTAAATGGCCCAATAAATCTTGGCGATAACTTTGTCCCTTTTCCGAATCGAATAGTACTTTTATTTGGCTTGATGCAGATAAAAACCTGATCCCCTACTTCATACTTCCTATCAGTTCTGTGAGCGTCAGCATAACTCTTCTGTCTATCCTGAGCTTCCTTTAATCGCTGCCTAATTTGCCTTACCTGCACTTCCATTTCATGTATTAACTTAGGTCCTATGATTACTCGATCTTCTAACCTGTCCCAACTTAACGGTGTTCTGCAAGGTCGGCCGTATAAGGCTTCAAATGGAGGCATCCCAATCGAGCTGTGGTAACTGTTGTTGTATGCGAATTCCACTAAGGGTAAATACTTTTCCCAGTGTGATTGTTGATCCATTACATACATTCGCAACATGTCTTCAAGTACTTGATTTAC
>APFE031571707.1:219819-237924 GCA_000404065.3 Pinus taeda | reverse complement strand
GGATACCACATGCATAAATGCACCTGGCAACTCTGGAATCAGCTTCTTCTCTTGCTTGCACATTCACCAATCTAGCAATTCTGCTATCCTGAAGTGATTGGGATGCTCCTGAGCCTCTGGTATGTTTGGGTGCTGCTTGTTCATGTTCTTGACTGTGACCACCTCTCCTCTTTCTTGCTTCAAGTACAATCCTTGGCTCAATGTTAGATGTAGCCTGAGTATGCTCATCATGCCTCCTCTTATTACCATTCGCCTCATCTTGCTCTCTTTGATATGCCCTCCTTACCAATGGATCTGCTGTTTTTGTGCAACCCAGAATCCCCTGTCCTCCTGAATGCAACAGATGCGCCTTCACTCTTGGGTAGGAGCCCTTGTACGTATTATTGCAAAGAGTGCATCGCCATTCCCATGAGCCACCACTTCCACATTTTTGAAGCTTCATCACATGCCTCCAAAGAGGATAATATTCAGCCCTTGGGTTGGCCCTAGGGTTTGAAGTTGCAGCTGCACTTTGGCTGGAAGCCATTGCTGCAAAAATAAATTAAAAAAACAAATCTGTAAATAATAAATTTATAAAAACGTTTTTCATATTTTTGGCTGTATAAACCCTAGAAAAATTAAAGAAATAGTAAGAAAAAACTAAGAAATGAATGTGGCTTACCCAAATTAATTATCTGTGGCTGAATCTACCCTAAAATGCCAGAAAAGAGGAGAAATATGGCTGTAGCTAAGCTAAATCTGCTGCAAAAATAAATTTAAAAAACAAATCTATAAATAAAAAACGTTTTTCAGCAATTTAGTTGCATAAACCCTAGAAAAATTGAAGAAATAGCAAGAAAAAACTAACAAAATGAATGTGGCTTACCCAAATTAATTTTCTGTGGTTGAAACTACCCGGAAATGCCAGAAAAGAGAAGAGAAATATGGTTGTAGTTGAGCCAAATCTGCTGCTACAGAAATCTCTTGCTGAAATCTCCTTCTCTTGCTGCTGAAATCTCTTTCTCCCGCTGCTGAAATCTCCCTTGCTCAATGCTCAAAACACCAGCTACTCTCCCTTGCTCAATGCTCAAAACAACTGCCAATCTCCCTTGCTCAATGCTCAAAACAACTGCCAATCTCCAAGAGAAACTCCTTGCTGAATAGTGTGATGAGAGAATGAGAGGCACTGCTATTTTATAGCTTTAGAAATGGTTTCTAGATGTCATTAGAAACCCTAAAAGTAATTAGAAATTAATTAGCAAAAAATAAAAATAAAAAACAAGTGTTAAATTGCTGGAAATGGGGCCCGTACGGCGTGGAAACGCGTTTCCGTACGTACGGGCGCGTTTCCATTTCGGGAAACGCGCCCGTATGTACGGAAACGCGTTTCCACGCCGTACGGTACGGGGAAACTCGTTTCCGTTTCGTTTTCCCTGGGAAACGACCCCTAGGGCCACGTTTCCTGCAACTTAGGCCACGACATTTTCTTTTCCTTTAATGTATGATATCCCGAAGTCATATTCACTTAAAAATTCACTCCATCGCCGTTGCCTTGCATTTAAGTCTCTTTGGGTGAACAAATATTGTAGACTTTGATGGTCGCTCTTAAGTGTAAAACTTCGTCCCACTTGATACCATGTGTAAAGACTGTAAACTGAAAATTTCAAGATCCGAAAACTGAAAATGCAAAACCGTAAAAACAATGAAAAACTTACCTGGACTGCTGTCGACTGGTTTTGTTGCTGACTGGTTTTGCTGCCTGCTCCTGTTCTCTGAAGCTGAATCGATTACTGGGAAACCTATTCCTCCCAGCCAATTCAGCAAGCTTCTGTGAAGCTTACTGCCCCTGTGCCCAGAACCTCAGGTCAATCAAGCTGCTCTCGTTCCTGTTATCGGTCTTCCTCTGCCCTCTCAGTTTTCTGCTCTCCCTCTTGCCCCCTTCCTCGGCTCAATACAGTGGTTTTATATTAAGATTGGCGGTGGCCACCTTCCAGCCTTCGGCCACCGCTGTTGCAGCTCTCGACACCTCCCGGCATGCAGATCCTTAGATCTTTCTGTTCGGTTTGGTGGCGGTCGACCGACATGAGGTTTCATTTATGAGTTTAATGACCTTTCTAAAATGTTACGTCCTATGTTTGTATATCCCTCATCCTTTATGTTTATTATATAGTTTATGTTATGTTTATTTACTTTATTATATACTTTCATTATTTTATGAACTTTAAACTTTATACATATTAAAGCGTCAACTTTATATTAATTTATATCATTTAACTTATATTAATTTATATCATTTAATTTATATCATTTAACTTATATTAATTTATATCTTTTAACTTATATTAATTTATATCATTTAACTTATATTAATTCATATCATTTAACTTAGACTGATATTTAAATGGGTTGTTACACCTTTCCAATTGGGAGGTCACGGGGTCAAATCTCCTCGATGCCCTTGGGGTTAGGCCCGACTAGATAAGCCGACGGGTAGATCCCTTCGGGTGGATATGGTTGGATTATTATCTGTAGATGTAGTGGCTACTCAGTAACTGTGAATCACAATTGAAAAAACAAAATTAAAATCCTAAACTAGAAAATTAATTAATTAGAGTCAAAATTAAATTGTCTAGGAAAATAAATTCTCCAAATGGAAAAATTCGTGGGTCTTGAAAGAATCAATTTTTAAATGTCCGACACCAAGGGAATATTGTCTTTTTTAAGGAAATTTAAACCCTTGGACTTTGGTGGTTAAGTCAAAGTCAAACTTTTGAGGAAATTAGCTCTAAATAATTAATTTTGAGATCAAGGGCCGAGATTAAAAGATCTTGAAGTATTTATCAGAGGCCAAGATTATTTTGAAAAGGATCAAATAAATTAGCGATTATTTTTCCATGTGGAGAATTTATTTATAAATTAGAGAGTCATTTGAGTCTAGTCATCTTGATCTCTGGCTAGAATTATTGATAAAGCATTGTGTAAACTATTGTCCGGCTGGGAACTATTTTTTCTATCATAATAAAATACTTTGAGGTGCAATTTAAGGTGTTCTTGCTTATTGATTTGTGGTATGTGTTGACTACGGACATCTCTATGTTGTGCTAAATATCGGTAAGATCTGTTTTTTCATTAGATGGAGATAAAATCATGCTATTGATAGTTTTGGGCTAATATTAGGTGGTTTGATTTCCCATGTGATCTAGCAGATTATTTTTTAAGATAAATACAATGTTTGCAAGTACTTCAGTCCTTGGCCTCCAAATTCACAAACTTGGGCAAGAATCACTATTTCTTGGATCTCTAGTTTTTATATGGTTTATTTAATCTTCGCTTGGGCTATAGTGAATCATTAATTTTTCTAAAGCATTTTAGTCATTCTTTCAAGTAAAAAAAGTATTAAAAAATAATTTTCTCAAAATCCATTTCAAAACCCATGTATATTTTTGTAAATTATTTTTTAAACTTGGGCTGGGGTTTTAGATCTATTTTGTATATATTTGGCGTTTGGGTGTTTTTATTTTCATTTTTTGCAGGTTGGATCAAGGGTTCAAGTGAGAGGAGCCAGATCTAGGCCCTCGAGGGTAAGATCTAGTCACTAGACAATTTTGCAGCTCCATTTACTAAAGATTTGATGGCAAAATTCAGATCTGGAAATTTTTTAGACATGGGTTTTCAATTTTTGGCCTCCTCTTGCCATTTCAGTTCCCGGTCTATCATTTCAGCCCTTTTATCCCCACAAATTTGCTTTCCTTATTCTTGTTCTCCAATTCTTGGCCTCTTTTGCCCCAAATGGACCTGAAACCCTAAGCTGAAGTTTTAAGGTTAAATACTTGACGGTTTTGTAGGATTAAGGTCTCAAAATTCATATCTAGCAAGTGTTATAGTAATCCCAAAATTTCAACGATTTTCAACGGTGGGATATTCAAGGCCTTGGGCTTAGGGTTTGACCTCCAAACCCTCATTTCGCTTCAGTTTCATTGCAACAATTAAATGACAAATAATTACGCCTTAAAATCAAATTCTATATGGTCAAAATTGTTTAGAATTGCAAAATCCTCGTTTTCACAAGTTTTTTCCATTTGGCCGTTGACTTAGATATGACATTTTAGCTTGCTGGAAATTTCTGCATAACTGTAAAAAAATCAGATCTGAACATTTCTGAATCACATCTTAATTAAAGTCTAAAAGATCTGAATTTTCATTTTTTCGGCAAACTTACTATTTTTATACATTGTGGGGATATTTTGTAGTATTTTCAGTTTACTGATCTGTCATAAATATACCACTGTTATAAACTTATCAGCTCTGAAAATTGTTGAATCAAACTCTCCTAAACCCCTCAAATTGGAAATTTTCAAGTTTTAGTGTATTTTGCCATTTATGAAAATATTGGTTTTTTATTTTTGACAATTTTATCTTTGCTGATTTGTCACTGTTTCACCGCTGAATTATTCAAGCCCTAAAAAAATCCTAAAAATTGATTCTTTTCAAGTTTGGCAATTTTTACTATTTTTAGGCATTTTTGGGCATTGGTGCTGACATCACTATTTGTTTATCTATGGATTAACTTAATGCTACAAATTATACTTTAGATTGCAAATTTGACTGAAAGATATATCTTGAGACAGCATAAGCATTGTTGGTTTAGCATTTTCTAAGTTGGCATATTTTTGTGATCTTGGGAAAACATAAGCATTGTTGATTTAGCATTTTCTTACTGCTGCTATAACATTGTTCAAGTCTGAATTTTCTATATATTTATTGCTGAGATACATTGTCATAAATCTGTGATCAACATCTTTATTGACTACTATTGGAATTTGACGTCTTGAGTATATTGGTATCTTGGTATATTGTTGAAATTTGCACATCATATAAGTTAGTTAATCATTCAAGAAGCGGGTGTCCATCTAGTCATTTGGTTTCAATTCATAAGAAGCAAGAATTTGTGACTCCATTAAGGCACTAGTCTTATAATAGAAAATCTAATTTAATCATAATGTTGCTTAATTCCAACCAATTGATTAGGCGACTCATCTGTGTCTCGCAGGTAAGTTGATTTCTCAACTTACTTTCCTTCACCTCTTTCCATAGGGACTACCCCCCATAGCCTGTTGTTGGGAGATAGCTAGAACGGAGTGGGCAGGGATCCGAGTGATAACCCCCATCTTGAGCGTTGTCGCGGTGCCTGTACAATCTGGGCAACAACAGGGCCCACAATCAGAGTGCATGAGGTGGATTATTCGATAAGGCAACTTCATGAGGATTTGGACAAAGTTTTACATCGTCAGGATGCTCTACTTATTGGCGATAGACAGATGGTTCTAACACCCATATCTAACAAGATAGTGAGTGGAGAAAGAGGTTCTTCACATTGATCAGGTTGGCTTGGAATCCTAGTATCGAGGGACTCGTTCACTATAGGATAGTACAACAATCAGGGACAATCCAATGGCAGATTTGGTACCCTGGTGGAGTTTGCTTGTTCAGGCATTGCTTGAGGACAAACAAATTTTGGTGCATTAGAGGAACTTGCCAGATGAGGATGCCGCTTGGGAGGGTGAACAGATACGTGAGCATCTAGCGCTGAAGTTGCTTGGGGACAAGCAACATTTGGGAGGGCAGGATTATAATGTCCCTTCTTAAATTAATTTGTTACATGTTTATCTATTCTACAATTTTGACAATTTCAGGAGCATGGGAACCATGAGAATTTTGGAGAGAGACCAAGTGAGGAAAATGGGGGCCGAAATGTCTTATTGGCCAAGCGTGGGGGCCACCCACATGAGGAAATACGCACCACTTTAGAGGGAAGTTTGAATGGCTGGAGAGAGGTTCAAATTGCTAGTTGGAGGGGGCCCAGATGGGAAAAGAGGCTCACGAGTTATAAATAGAGTAGGCCCATCCTCATTTAGTGTCTTTTGCCTATTGAATCTTAGTTGCTCGCACGGTTTAGCTGTCACTTGTTGTTTAGCAACGAGCTCTCCAAGCAGAGAACTCACCTTCTCTTTGCTAGACTATGAGTGCCACCCTAGTGACGTTCCATTCTACCATTCCAGAGGAGTGCTCGAGCATATTCAAGGCAATAACTCAGTTCTCACTCAGCCAATGCGTACTTCAAAAGGATGCAGTAGAGGAACATGCAGGAGCTTTTTCAGGGGTCTTCCAGGGTTCAATTGCTGGAGGAAATTTTGAAGGAAGTACAGGGAGAAACTAGTCTTTTGGGGGATTTTGGGAGCAAGAGCTTGTTGTTTGAGAGTAGTATGAGTTGCAGCACCCAAGGCTAGTGCAGAAGCTTCTCACTGGGCACACGTGGGAATTTGTGGGTCAGTTAATGGAGCGAGTATTTGCTGGGAGAGAAAAGGGGTAGTTCGGGGAAGATTATCTGAATTATTTTGGAGTGTTTTGTAGGGCTCTTTCTATAGTTATAGGCAGACTGTACCTTTTAACAATAACAGTTAGAGGAGGACGTGCCTCTTGGGAGGTTGAAATTCTGGGGTCAAAACTAGGCAAAACCCTTTCTGGGTTTTTGTGGGTTTCTTGAGAGGAGTGTGGGGATTAAATTTGTGGAATTTTCCAGGCAATATTCAGGCCAAAAATCCCCTTTTGATTCAACAATACATTTATTATTCAGCGGGTGATTGCACCATTTTGTGGGTCTTCCAGGTTGTTGGTTTGGGGCAGATTCCTTTCTAGGTATGGTTGAGTATTTTTGGGAGAAACTATAGTTGCATTTTCAGGCGATTTTGGGCACCAGAGAGGGTCATTCACAGTATTTCCAGTGCAACAGCAGTTGCCAATTTATGGGTCTGCACAAAAAGATATTGGGTCAAAGTTTCCTAACTCTTGGGCGTCATCCCTTCCACCTGTTAGGGTCCTATAATAATAGGATTCATAATTTTGAATTGACTATGGTTGAGTCTTGTAATATTGTACATATCTTTGCTTTCTGCAAATGTTCTCCATATTAAAATTAAAAAATGTGAAGAGAGTATGTCCTAAAAGAAATATCAAAAGACAAAAAGAATAAGAAAAGATCAAAAAATCAAGAAATATGAACTCCAAACAAAAATAGATCATGAAAGTGTGCAAGTCCAAGTGCCATTACTCTTTACTTTACTGTCTAAAATAATGGTTGTGTGCAGCTTGTCATAGATGCCACAACCCATGATAGTCAAACTGTTTAATCTTGACTACTTCATGCTTTAAATTTCCTATTTATAGTTAGAGAATAAAGATCTGGCCAAACTGTTTAATCTTGGCAGATCAGTAGATAGGTAGAGAAATAAAATGTGCTCATAAGCTTAATCTGAGCCATTGGAAGACATAGGGTTAGAAGTAGATAGTTTACTTTTCAAAAGAAAAAGGAAAGGAAAGGGTCTGCTAGCTTAAATGCACCCAACAAAGTGAAGAAAAAATGTTAGGGTAAGTAAAAGGGTAAGTAGAACAAAGGTTGCAGGAAGTACAAAGTTCATTGAAACAAAAGCATACTTATCATGTTTAATCATGTGTTCAGTGTGCAGGAGCAGTTAAAGCAAAAGGATGTTCACAAGATCATTTTGCTAACTTCCCCTCATTCCATTTCACCCCCATTACATACTTACTAGTTTCCCCTTTTACCCTTTCATTTCTTATGCAAGCTCCTTTTCTTTGATTTTGACTCCTACCCCTTGGTTTCACACAATTCCCTAGAAAAATACCCTCCAAACTCATTACCCTACCCAAGAACTCTTTTTCCCTAGCGCGAAACCCTTTCCCATGCAAAAAATAACTTTCCCTTGATTAATTTTCCTAAAAACCCCAAAAAACCCACTAAAACCTCTTATCCTAATTATTGTTGCCCCCTCCGCTTTATAAAGTTAAACCTCCGCCAAACCCATCTAACCCCGCAAATTCACTTTTCTAGTTATAATCCCTTTAACAAACCCCCTTGGTGCGGTTAAGTAAACCTCTCTGCAGTTTAACCCCGGTTCTACTCCATAAACCTGCATTACAGTTTAACACTACAATTATCCATTGATTAATTACACTTAAGTGTAATTAACCCCTGGGCCCCGCTAATATCCGCCCCCATTTCCTACCGCGCAACTCCGCCACGCGATGGAATTGGATCTTGCACCCCCAAATCCTACAGTCCTTATCCATTCATCTCCTGACCTTTACCAGCCTGAGAGCATGCGGTATGGGCAGTATTGCTCGGGCCCCCTTGGGTTACGTGGTGGCACCTCATTAAGTCGCGTGCTCTCAAGAAAAAACCATCCATTGCTCAAAAGCAGTGCAATGGCCCCCGAAACCACCTCCCCGCCGAAAGCAAAAATCGCTCACTGTTAACTAATTTAATCTCGCGCCAATTTCTAACCGTTCCTAGTTAAAACCCTGCAGACCCCCAGTTCACCCTTTTCGCTCATTTGCCTTGCGAAAGCGTCCTAAGCTTTCCTGCGCCCCCAGAGCTTCTGCAACCAGTTCTGACCACCAATTGCCTCCTGAACAAACTTTGAAAGCCCAGTTCAACCCTCCAGTGCGCGACTGAAGCCATAGAACCCTCTATAGCCACCATCAAAACCAATTTGCAGTCTGAATCTCAAACTCCAGGTATGTCAGACCTATATCAACCCCTCACCTGGACATCGACCATTTGGCCCTAGAAGACAGGGATTTCCAAATTAAAGAGACTGCTACTCCAGGCCACCTTCTGAAAGTCCACTGCTGGAGTAAAGATAGGTTTCTAAACCATGTAGATGACATTCACCTTTGGGAATCCAATTTTCCCAAGTATACATTCCCAGAAGTTCACCCATTCCCAGAAGTTCACCCATTCCCAGACATTGTACATTTTTGTCATGCCTGCTATATCCCTAGCCAAAGGGCTATTGTTGCCCAAAACATGAGTTATTATTCACCATTACACCTGAGTCAATCAACCAGATGCTTCAAATCCAGCCTATCCCTAATCAGACCCCTCTCTCCATTGGAAATCTGTTGGACCTGTACATCACACTAGACCTAGTCAAAATCAAACATATTTTCCAGAATTTCATCATTGAGGAACGCCATACTCCTACAGTCACTCCACCCTATGCTGCCACTATTTTTTCAGAGACTGGTAGGGGCATAATCACCATGCTCTCATGCATCCTAGGATACACATCAGATGAGCATGTGGATGAGGTCATCATGGCCTTCCTGTCTATTTTCACTCCAGGCAAGCCTCCTGCTATTATGTATGATTATGCTCAGTTCATTGCAAACAGAATGCATAAACAATTCACCAGAATGCCCACTGAAAGAGTTTTCAAATGCTCTTCAATGTTGTTTTATATGTTTTTGTATTACCAGACAGACAAGTTCCCTGTGAGGATCCAGAAATTGAATACCAAGGGAAAGGAGAGACTAGTCATCTACTAGACACCCTTGGTCCAGAAGTTTTCCACAACATTCACCTATAAAGATTTCATAGACTCCTTTGTGTACCCAGTCATGAACATGCTGACTTTTAAGACTCGGCCTAGAATTAGCCCAGAGATCAAGAGAGTACTGCAATTGGCCAAGAACAGCAAGGTGGGAGATTGGTACTTGTACCAAAACCACATTGAGATCTCAATTTATGGCTGTGAGCTAGCCCCCTATAAGTTTTCCAAATACCTCCCTATGAGGATATTTGCTCTTGAATACTTCAAACAAATCATCAACTCTGATGAGGTCCACTTCCTAGCTTATAGGAAGAAAACCCAGTTCAAAGTGAAAAATCAAATGGGCCCATTCATTTGCAACAATAGAGAGGCTAGACCAGAGGCTGACAAGTTACTTCAACAAATGAAATTCAGAAACCGTTTCATGTGGCACTATGACCCTCATGGGGTCATAAACAAGCTTAGACTCAGGGTCAAGTTGGGAGCATACATCCACTACTCAAGACCTGACATTGAACAGTTTGCTAACTAGGATGAGTGGTTGGAGAACACCTTGATTGATATGGATAGCACTGTTGTGGATGTAGAGAACACACTCATTGATTTGGAAAGACAATTTGATCACAACTCTTTCTTGCAGGTTCCAGAACAAGGGGAGCCAATGAACATTCCTCTTGTCATACAGACCCCAGCCAACGAAGAGAAGAACCCTAAGAGGAACAGGGAGGAGGCATCTAGCTCTGTTGTGGAGACTACTGATGAGTTGTTTGAGCCAAGCAAGAGGCTCAAGTTGAATCCTGTCTTTGAACAAAAGGAGAACATTGCTTCAGAGAAAATAACTGACACTGAGGCAATGGGGTAGAGAAGTAAACAGCTGAAACAGTTGCATCAGGTGAAACACAACAGCCATCAACCTCCAACACAGAGATGATAAAGAAACAACAGAATATGGAGGTTTCTTCCTATGTCAGGCTAGTTGACAAGGAAAAGGATATCAAATATAGATTCAAAGAGATAAAGATGAGGAATGAAAAATTAAAGGTAGAGACATATGCCCAATACCTCAAGCTTACACCACTAAATCAGACTAGACTGATGTTAGCCTTTGACATCAAAGCAAGGAAAATGCAAGTATCATTTTTGCAGCCCATTGTACATCAACCAAAGACCTCAACAGACTAGAAGAAGACAAATTTTGAGGTGTTGGCTAGGGATGTTCATCCCATTTATCAGATAGAGTTTCACAAACAGGCTAGAGAAATGATTTACTCCACCCTCACAGAAAAGGCCTTGGATGCATTTAAGTTAAAAGATTCATTGGATAATGTGACAGCCCAATTCAAGCTGGAGAAGGCCTTATAGGCCAAAGACACCATGATAAAATCCTTGGAGGACTTGATCAATTAACTAGGCCATGACCCAAGTGATGTTAAGGCCACAGAGAAACTAATCAAAAAGAAGAATGAGGACATAGCAGCTCTCAAGAAACAACTCAAGTTGCCTCATTTACAACACCCACAAAGGAAGGAAGCCTTGGAAAGCCAAACCAATCATGAGGAAATGATGGACTTAGCGATGCAACTGAATGACCATTTAAAGGAGATGGAGAAAGAATTAGATGGCTTGGTGCAACTCAAACAAGCTAGTCTAGATAATGCTCCTGCAACTGTCATTCCAACAGTGTCCACGGTTGTACCTTCTACCTTGGCAGCGTCATTAGTTCCCACTGCTCCAATGGCCACTGCACTACCGACATCTGCACCAACTACTTCAACAACAAGATCAACAACAACAGCCTCCACAAGTGATGAAGCAAACAAGTTGGTCAAAGTGATGGAAGAAATGTCCATTCGGACCAATGAGATGAACAAACTTAAAGAGAAAGTCACCTACCTAGAGACAGATTGCAGACTTGCCCAAATCATGCATAAAGAAGAACAACAAAAGGCTACAAGGATGACTGAAAGAATCAAAAGCCTATAAAAAGAACTGACACTAGGTGAACCTATAGGTAAGCCTAAAGAGCAACTGTGGGCCAATATCATTAACTCTGTCAATGATATTTGGCCATCCATTCAGGTTCTTTTTGAACAGATTGATTTGATAAAGCAGGGTACAGAAGCCATTCAGAAAGTCACAGAAGAACTTGGAGATATGCCAAAGGAAGCTACAAGAATCATCCACTTCCTCAACTCCAAGAATAAGTATGAGCTGCAAGAACTTGAGATACCCAACAGGACAGGTACAATTTTGGAAGTCAGAAAATTCCTCACCAAAAGGAATTTGATGTTGAACTTGGAGGATAAGTGTCAAACCATGCAACTAGCCGTTGATAGGTTCATGGCTAAGTTCGAACTTTTGAAGTAAAATGGATTGCCTAATCTCTTAGTTATAAATGATAAGTTAATGACACATGAGGATTACAATAAGAAGATCAGGGAAGTAGCTAGAGATCAGGTAAACACTTCATCCATGAAGGGTATACAAACAAGCAAAGTACTTTACCAAACTTTTGAAAACTTGTTTTATCTCCAGCATGAGGTAAAATACCTTTTTGTCAATAAACCAACTTTTGCCAAATACAAAGAGGCAGATGAGATATACCAAAAAATGATCAATATCCAATTACCAGATGAGGAAAGATGGGAAAAACTCAATGATTTATTGTAGTAAATACACAGTAAAAATATAAATGTACAGTAAAAGTGAAACAACAGTAAAAGGATATTGACAGGTCAGCAAGGTTAGAGTGTATCAGATGAAAGGTTAAAGTAAAACAGAACATCCAGCGTGAAGACCAAACAGCCAAGCAGCTTAAAGGGCAAAAGATCAAAGAGCAGAGCCAGCAGAACCTAAATAACAGGGACAACAAGCAATAGTTCAATCGTTGTCTCTATCTTCTTGCATGAAGATATTTCGTTTTCCTAGATTAGTTCTCAATGCAGTTTGAGATATTTTGTAAATCCTTTTTGTATAAATACTTCATAATTCGAAGTATTATGGTGGACTATTTTACATTTGTAGAGTTATTTTGATCTTAAAGCCTAAGGGTGTTTTTACCATTTTCAAGTCAACAGAGTGGAGCAAGTAATAAAAGCATTTCACTACAAGGTTCATGAGATGAGCCATTTGCAATGAAGTATCTTCTTTGTTTGATTTTGTTACCTTCTTATGTGTTTCATAATCTTAAATGTGTTCTAAATTTGAATGAATTAACTAGAGATATCACTCAAAATTTGTTTAAGTACACTCTGTTTTGCACAGTAAGTCATTTACATGTTTTCCTTTGATACCTGGATTTGAGAACCCCTAATTGCTCTCCCATCTTGGTTGTCTTCTTTCATTCCTTCCAAAGTCCAGCCTAGGGAACCCTTAATTGCTCCTTGGATCCGATTTGAAACCATTTCACCATTTAGCCTTTGAGATCTGCAGTAACTTATCTATATTGCCTTGTAGACACTGTTTTTAGAACTGAATCCAGTCTTGTTTGTCTGACATTCGACTCCATAGCCCAATGGTAAAAACATACCTCTTTTCATCTAAGTAAAGTGATCCCACCACCCAAATTCAAACCAAAACCCAAGTGCAAACAATAACTAGCCTAAAATCATCTTAACTAAAACAAAGTTAAATTATAAAGAGAGATCCCTCTCTGAGCATCAGGAAGGCTAGGTCCTGATCTCCAAAAGTGGTTTGTGGTTACCTTTGAATTTTCTTCCTTCATTAACTTCGAAAGAAATATCAGAATGATAACATTTATGGCGACCATACTGGGGACTTCGATCCTCAGTGTCATAAAACTTTAAGGAAACCTTAAATTTCATCTTAAGCCCCTTAAGGTCATCTTCTGAAGTTAATATTGAAAAATTTCATAAAAAACAATTAAAAAGTTAGAATTCTGGCTCCCAAGAAGATTCACTATACCAGTGCAAACCCAAATAAAAACCCCGCAACTATAGTTGATGAGCTAGACAGAATTCTAAGAAAACCCAAAACAGTAGAAACTCATGCAAGTAGTGGCCAATTAGTTAGAGCCAATTCACTCCCTAAGGAGTTGTTAACTTTAGAGGAAATCCCTTTTGATTTGCCATTTGACCTCTCATTATTTAGAAGTAAATCTGAGAATGCAATCCATGAAACATTCTTAGACCCTGAGTTTGTTCAACTCATTGAATCAAAAAGGATTATTCATTCAGATTTAGATAAATTTGTCGTTGAGACTTTTGACAAGATAGAAGCTTGGGCCTTTAAATTGATAAGTGATATAGGTGATTCGTACCTTCAACAATCTATTGACATAACTGCCCTTACTACTGCTGCCCTTGAAGTTTCTGCACAAACTTCAGTCATTGTAAATACATCTTCTTTTACTACCACCTCACCAATAGTATCCATAGCCCAATCACCTAAACCAGTAATTCATCAACCATCCTCACCATCATCTCATTTACCTCCATCCAGTTCAGGTCCTTTCTCAAGCACCACAACTTTACCCCCTAGTCAAACTAAAATCATAGCTATGGAAAACCAATATGCACCTCTAGTTTTAATTGGACAACTCCATGCCATGCCCGCAAATTATCAGAGTAAAATCTTCCTGTTTGATGTTACTAGTCAGTACACTGCCCAGCAGCATGTAAACAAGATGTCTAACTTTTTTGAGTTGCATGAGAATCGAGATAGATGAAGAAGATGTTCAAATGAGGTTGTTTGCCCAAACTTTAACTGGGGATGTCAAGAAATGGTTCAAAGTCTTTCCTGCCCAACCATATTGCAGATTTAGCTATTTTTCATAGAGTATTCATTGATAGATGGGAGAGAAAGAAAAACCCATTGCAAATACTTTCTGAATATGAAAACATTAGAAGAGCTCCTAATGAGTCAGTTTAGGACTATTGCACTAGATTCAATAGTATCTACAATGCAATTCCAGCCATTATTAAGCCTCCACCTGACCTAGCATTAATTAAATTCCTTGATGGTTTTGATGCTTACATGTCATACCAGTTAAAGGAAAGAAACCATGAAACACTGGAACAAATGCAAAGCAATGTTGTTAGTGTAGAGGCCAACCTATTAGCCAAGAAAGCCCAAATAAGAAATGAAAAGAAAGTTATATTTAAAAAGGAAACTTCCACTTGAGATGGAAAGGTAGATATTTTAGCTAAGATTTTAGAGAGAATAATGGATAGATTAGAAAAAGTGGAGAGAAAAAATCAATGGGAGAAGCAACAACCACCCCCAATAAGAAACCCCAACTTTAGGAAGAACCCTAACACTGGAAAGAATGCTATACCAGATCAGTAGATTAGGCCCCCCTTCCAAGAGAACTATGCTAAGGGTCCACAGGACCAAGAAGGAGAGGATGACACCCAGATAAACTTACTAGAAACCGAAGATGAAGACACTGTTTTTCTTACTCAAGAACAGGAGTTATATATGCTGCAGCAGTTGCAGTTAGAATCTGGTGAATCCTTTGATTTTAAACAGGGATATGAGTCAGCTATATATGAGGTACACAAACAATATAGCTTAAGAAGTGAAAAGAACAATGAGACTCCCATTAAAAGATCCAGCCAGACGCATACTAAGATAATAAAAGAAGCTCCACTTACCAAAGTGTTACAATTCCTCCCTAGGGGACCACCAAAGACTTCTACCCCTAAAATTGTAGATATAACCTCCACTGAAACTCAAACAGAGACAATTACTGAAATCAATCAAAATAAGAGAAATCAAGGAAAAACAGTAAAAGCACAGACTTAAATGCCTAGTACTGAGAAACAGGATAAGAACACACAAACTACACATGTTAAGGAAGATCTAAATTAAACAAACAAAGCTCAACTCCCTTTCAACATCAAAACTGAAATAGAAAAATTAAAGATATGAGTTCCCTTGACTGAACTAGTAAAGAATGAATCCTATAGGTCACAGATAACTGAAACTTTAAACATAGGAGAGGGAGAGGATGTTGTTAACGTGAATGATGATCAGCCTGAATTATTGTTTGGCCCTAAGGCCAAGGGAGTTCCTAACATTAGCCCGAACATTCATGACAAAATATTGCATAGTGCTATGTTAGACTCAAGGGCATCCCATAATTTGATGTTGAAGGAAATCATGGAGAGATTGAACCTAGACATTGCTAGACCATATAAGGATTTGTTTTCTCTTGACTCTAAGCAAGTTAAATGCCTTGGTTTGATCAAGGACCTATCTGTAACTCTTGTCCAGTGCCCTGCAAAGAGTATTCTAATGGACATAGTAGTTGTAGACATCCCACCCAAATATGGAATACTGCTATCTCGCTCATGGGGAGAAAAACTGCAGGGATCCTTGCAGTTAGATATGTGTTATGCCACCATATCTGTTTTTGGCCAACCAAGAAAACTATATAGAGAGACCTTGATGAAATACATGGTGAGTAGTGATGAAAAAACCACAAAACTTTCCCATATACTCCATGCATTTAGATATGGACTCTTTTATCTTATACAATGCAGAACATGACAATAAGGAAATCACAGCTCAAGACCTGAAATACAGAACCACTGACAGTAAGAACATTTTTCATGAGTCACTATGGCATCTAGACTTTGATGGATCTGTCAATAGGTTAAGGGTTGGTGCAGGAGTGTGGATCCATAATATGGAGAATAATCATGCTGAGGGACATGCTTTCAGATTGAACTTCAAGTGTACCAATAACATCGCTGAATATGAAGCCCTAATTCTAGGGTTACAATTGGTTAGAAAACTTGGAGCCAAAAGAGTATCCATCATGGGAGACTCAAAGCTGATTATTAAACAGATTAATGGTGAATACTCTGTAAACAATTCCAAACTTGGTCAATATAGGGAAATTGTCCTAGACTTGATCAAAGACCTCCTAGAAACAAACTTTGCTGCCGTTCCTAGAAAGCAAAACATGCAGGCCCATAGTCTAGCCACTTTTGCTAGTACCTATAAATTGCCATTTCAACCCAACCATTAGTGCACTGTAGAACTCAGACATAGGCCTGTTATACCAGACAACCTGAAGTATTGGCAAATTTTCTCCCAGGATTCTTAGATTTACGATTTCATGGACAATGAAGGTGAGTTTCAGAACTGTAAGATAGATACAGACTGTTACGATTTAGCTGCAGGTGGATGGAGGCGGAGCGAGGAGAAGAGACGAATACGCAGGGAGAAGAATCGACTACGGAATGGAGGAGCAAGGTATGGAGTTGCGTGGGTAGTGTTTTGAGATATCAAGGGTAGACGAAGGGGGAAAAAGAGTTGCGTGGGGAATTGATTGGGAAGATGGATGATGAGTTGCAATTTTGAATGGTTATGAAGGAGGGTTTGCAGTGGATATGACAGGCATGTGGTAGTGTAGATAGGATGGAGATGAGGGTTAGTGTGACAGCTGCGACGGGATAGCACGCGGAAGGGATCAAGCTGTGGAGTGAGGGGAGATGAAAACTTTCTAATTTTTTGAGGATGAGGTTGCGTAGAGGAGTTTGAAAGATGTCGAGGGTAGAAGGAGAGGAAAGCTGCGGGTAGAGAGAAAATAGTGGAGTGAAGGAATAGTGAGCAGAGAAGCAATGTGAGAAAATGGGACAGCTGCGGAGAGATTCAGCAGCAATGAGAGAGGCCAGAGGGTCATAAAAAAAAAATTTCAATTATGCAAAAAACCCAAAACCTAGGCAACAGATCAAGAAACCTCATTAGTAAAATGTCTACTTTTTCTACTTCAAATTTATCAATTGAACCCTTAAAAATTTTCTGGATTTTCAAATGCTTGGACAATAGAAACGTACACTCGTAGAGAAGTGGTTCTGAAGCCAGATCTTACCCTCCAGGGCCTAGATCTGGCTTCAAGATTGAATTCCACCTTCAGATCTGCAACTTGCAATGACAAAAACAAAACACCCAAAAAGAATATATACAAGGATGAAACTAAAAACCCTAAAAACCAGCTAAATAATTACAATATCCACAAGCTAAAGGCTCTAAGTAGCTATATCTGTCATTATGCCACACATATTTTTAGAATTTTGAATTTAAGATGAGGTGCTTCAGAAAACCCGTCATGCATCCACAACAGAATTTCTAATGATAAGCCGAGGATCAAAACAAGCTGGGCTCTTCAGAAAATGCTATCCGGGAGTTGGCTGCTCCAACTGAAAACTTCCTCGAATGCCCGGTAATCTCAAAATCAAGGATTTTCTGCACAACTTAATTCAACCATTAACATAGAGAGAGAAAATGACAATAAAATTCACATTTAATGGAGATACCTACCATTATATTCAGAAATTAGACTATCATTCAAACCCCAGTGACCAAACAAGATACCTGTGCTTAAATCACTGTTCAATAAGCTATCATCAATGGCTGAAAATAAATCTATACATGAAAATAAAACATCTTACAACATTTCCACCAAGAGTAACACCAGCAGAGATTAACCCCAAAGTCTTTCTTTATTGCACATGAAAAACGATTACAAAAGAACTTTCCGTAGCACACGACTCTAAGATCGAATGATCTCAATTGACAACTGACCTCCTATTTAAAGAAAAATTTCCCAACGGCTAGTTCGAGTGATCCTTGTCAAAGTGATCTCGACCGTCGATGAAGATCAAAATTTCTTTTAATCTCATCCGTCGAAATTTTAAATATTGAGGAAATTTTGAATTTTTCAATTAAATATATTTAATAAATT